>JZKD02S1677577.1:617087-651247 GCA_000966675.3 Picea glauca
TAACTTTTGATTCGGTTATCCGCTAGGGATGAAAGTTTACAAGGAGTTATGTCTCTAAGAGTTCACTATTGTGTCGATATGATCCTTTAGATTGGAGATCATTTTGACACTTTTATGGGGGCGAAATCCTTCATATAAGGCCTCAAATTGGGGTTTTAGTGTTTTTATGAGAATTTTTAAATTTTTAATTATCAGTTATCTCTTATTTTATTAACTTAATTAGAAAAGTGAGTTGAAAAATAATGTCTCTCTAGTTAGCTCTTAGTTATTGGTCATTTTTAGATTCATGCGAGAATTTCCTAAAATTAGTTGTCTTTCTAAAATTAGTTGTTTTTGAAAAATATCAAATAGTAGTTATAAGGGGTTGAAACTCCATTGTAATAGCTAGGGTGGAGAAGGAATAAAATAGAGTTATTTTCCATTCTCATGTGTTTGCATGGTTTTTAGATATTGTGAATGAATCCAAGTTTATTGGTTACATCATTTGGTATCAGAGAAGGAAGATCGTTGGGAGGAAGAGGAAGAGAAGGGTATCTTTCTTAGATGCGTGGAGATATGAAAAACCTCCAAAGGTAAGTAGAAGATATTACAAATGTTCTAGATAGTCATAGAATAATACAAAGAGAAGTGTCTGATGAGCGGACAATCTGAGGAGATGTAGTTCATCATATTGAACAGGAAAAATAATAATTATAGCACATGAATTTTGAAGAAAGGATGCTCAGGGCCCTAGATAGGAGAAATGATAGGATCAAGATGGAAGTTTTAGAATATACAGGGAATCTTAAACTAGAGGAGTTAATATATTGGATGAACACTATGGAAAAAAAAAATTGAATGGAAGCCTATGCCAGAGGAAAAGAAGGTGAAATTTTCATGCACCAAGTTGAAGGGTCACGCCATGATCTAGTGTGATCATGTGTAGAAAGATAAAGAAAAAAAGGAAAAGGAAAAATTAGGACCTGGAGCAAGATGGAAAAAAATTGCGAGAAAATTGTTTGCCTCTAGACTATGCCCAGACCCTTTTTCATAGATTCCATAACTTGAAGCAAAACTTGTCCATAGTGGAGGAAGTCACAAACGAGTTTTATCAGTGGTCCATTTGCATGGATCACAAGGAAATTGATGAGAAACTGGCTGCAAGGTATTTGAATTGTTTATTTTTTTGTGTTTAAGATGAAATGAGCATGCATCGGGTTCACAATGTAGAAGAGGCATACCAATTATCCTTCAAGGTCGAGGAAAATAAAAAACCAATTTTTTCTCAAAGGAATAGAGAAGAAAGGAGGGGTACATAGTTTGACTCATGGGCTGGTTTTAACTATGGCAGAGGTGAATCATCCCAAGGAGCTGAGAAAGTAGAAGATATTTGACAAGTAACATGAAACAACCACAAGGAAGCACTTTCACAATCATCAACATAATAGTAGTGATTCAGCTCCTAACCAATGAAAGAATCACTATCTTTGCAAATATCCTTAATGTAGCTCATACCCACTCCATCAATCTCTACACATAAGAAAAACTTACCTCAATAATAGTGGAAGAAACAATGTTATCAATCATTGATGCCTGTCAAGTTAGTGTTAGAGGAAGAGATAAAATGAGTGCTTAGGGAAATGGATTTTGATTAGTCCCCTGACCTAGATGGTTTCACAACCTTTTTTTTAGCCTCAAGAGGATTAGCATAGGGATACCCCCTCTCTCATTCCTATACATCCTAATGGTCAAGGCATTAGGAAGAACCCTCTTAGAAGCAAGGATAATAGGGAAACTCCTAAGAATCAACATAACTCAAGGATTCAAGGAAACCAACCATACACAATTTGTTGATGACACTCTCTTAATTGGGGGATCCTCTCCCATCATTGCAAGAAGATTTATAGAAGCCATAGAAAAAGACCTTGAATCATCTAGAGGAAACGTCAAGAATGATAAATGCAAAGTATGTGGTTGGAAAACCACTCCTAGAATGTTGAACCAAACATCAATAAATTTAGAATTCACTATTGAAACAAACTAGAGGTCCATCAAGTATCTTAGCATTCAAATAGTGATCTCCCTTCTGATCTTGGCCAACTAGAACCTGAACATCACCAAATCAAAGTGAATATTCTCTCCTCGAGTGAAAAATCGCTCAACACTCATGGCAAGTTAGTATCGATCAAGTCTATTCTCTCCTCAATGTCCATTTTTATGTTCTCTTTGTTAATGTATTTTGCAAGAATACACCAATCTATGGGACCTCTCATTCAAGAATTATTGTGGCAAGGAAGAAAAATTGAAGAGTAAAATTCCACCTTCTAAGCTAGAAGTTAGTTTGAGCTTCCTTTGCAAAAGGAGGACTAGAAACCAATGACCCAACCATGATGAAAATCACTCTTATAGATAAAATACCATGGAAACTAGTAATAAAGAAAGGCGATTGGTGGAAAGATGTCATCCACATCAAATACCTCTAGGTCACTCTAACAAAAATATGTCTAGACTCTCCTTTGTATCATGGATTAATCTCTCAAATATGGCACCTATCGAAGTGATCCATTAAACTCATCAAGGACACTATTTCATGTAAGTTGGGCTATAGAAGGCCTATTAGCATATGGGGCCAAAAATATATTGAAAACTAGACACTCCCCCTTCTCTTAGAACTAGAAACTCTCTGTCCCTAGATGCAAGTCAAAGGTTTCATACCTATCATATATGTCTCTCTATAAAAATAATGAAGAATGGACTTGGAAGTCTTGAAATCCACTCCCTGCCCAATGGAATTCTACCCACTAATATACCAACTCCTCAAAAGACTAAATCGATTTCCCCCCCACAAGTTTGCAGGAAGAGGATGAAAGAGTCTAAGAGAGTAAGGGTGTGGAATAGATAATGAAATGTGTTTAATAGGCCCTTCTAGCTCAATAAGATTTATCCCCTAGTTCAAATATATGCTAGATGATTTAGAGAATAGATGAGTTGTTGATGGACAAAATATTATGCTAGTTGTTAGTGCATAACAAGCTCCCAAAAATATGAGAAAGAGAGGAATTCAAAACCCTTCATATTGTGCCTTATGTAATTAAGTAGAAGAGACCTCTCTTCACCTCTTCCTAGAAATTTTGAGACCATCCCATAACAAAATAAGAAATTGAACACCAATTTAGCATATGTTACACTAGAATACCAATGCACAAGCTACTTTGAGTGGTGTTTGGGCCAAAAATGTAGAGTGGAAAGCTTCATTGGAGGTAGTTGAAGGAATAATGATCCATATCTTAACATTTGTCCAACTTCTAATGAAAAGGATGTTGCCTCAAACTCTCCCTCCCATAGAGACCAATGCATAAATGAACTAACCCACAAAATTGTGCATAATCTATTGATAGTGCCCATAAAAAATAGTAAACTACTATTTAATTTGTTTCTTATGTTTTGTAGATATATAATATTAGCATATTAGTTTGTTAATAAACTAACCTGCCAACTAGTAGGAAGAAAAACTTAATTTTTTTAGAAGTTCAAACTCGGTTAAAATTTTGAAGAGTATTTGGTACCATGGAACCAATTTTTTAATGTACTTTTTTGTATGGCTTGGGTAAAGCCATCACCTCTTAATTAATATAAGCCTACATGTTTCTTTAAAAAAAGGCCTAATTAAACTTTTATAATAAAAGTTCATTAAAATTATATTACGTAGAAATATACTTCCAAAGGTTATTGTTATGGTAATTATTTAATTAAACTAGGTATTATTATAATATAATACATATAAATGACTCGTGTTCATATTAAGGAACTCTATATTTCATATATTTGAAATACTACTATGTTCAAATATTATTGTATACAAGGCATCTAACTCCACTGCACACAACTCCCCTTACCCCATACACAGAATTAATAACATATTAGCTATTTTCTCAATAATTGTAACATACCCTGCCACCCAGATTGGGCCATGCCACTCAAAATGCTTCCTTTTTACAACTCTAATATCATAATGTAGCATTCCCAACTCAACCAAGGGACATTACAGTGCAGAATACACATAAAAATGAAACTTCTACTAACTAACATAATTATTTTATTGTTAGTTGATTTCCTGTATCTTACAACTGCAAATTTAAAATAGATTTAGCTATTGTCTATAACCATAAAACAAATGCATCTAAAGCATTATAATAATCAACACGAAATGCAGCTAAACCGCTCATTAAAACAACATATAAATCATTCTCATTTACACAGAGTTCATGCACAACAATAACACATGCAAACAACTCAGTACAAGATAAAAAACTTATCTTTAAACAAGAATTGTCCAACCAGCTGCTTAGGATGGGCGTTCCACCCAACCATAGAGTCATTGTTCCAAATCTCAACAGCCAGTCACCCCTGATTTGAGTCTAGTAATCCACAAAAGAGGGTGGTCTCTCACACTCCACTCACAAATCATAAAACTCATAATCCAACTAATATTCTCCTACAACTATCTTGATTTTTCTACCAGCTCTCTTACTCCTTACCTGCCCAACCCAAGGAATACACCATTCATTATCAGGGATAACCCAAGGGATGTACCATCCATTTATCAAGGACAACCTAAGAGATGTACCATCCATTTATCAAGGATAACCCAACGGATGTACCATCCATTTATCAAGAATAACCCAAGGAATGTTCCATTCATTTATCACAATGTCTCTAGAACAGGTACCTAGGAATCTCTTAGCTAGGAACTCAAGGGAACTTGCTACTAGGAAAACTATCAACAAACCAACAACAAACATCTATTGTTTTAGTGAAACTCACACAGGAGTTCACTTTTTAGGCCTGACCACTTGGCTCTTCAGTTTTTCAGCTCCAATTCATTCCAGTTATGCTCCATCCTTCTCTAGAATTTTCCCTCCATGTATGCACCAGTTCCAAGCTCTCTTTCTTTCTCTCTCTCCTTTCTTCCCATAAACAAAACTTGACTGACTAAAAATTGTTGTCCCAACCCATATAAATTTCCTCTCTTGTAGCTTGCCTTTCTTGACTTATACACTTCCCCATGTTGATTGTAGTCAACCCCCATGTGCCCAATAACTCTGGGATGTGACCACTCACAACCACCCTCTTACATGTATTCCATGATTGGCTTTGGGAACACTCAATGAGAAATCATAAGGTTCATATACAATTAGCAAGTTTAGGAAAATGGGTTAAATTAATATACATGGGTATTTCCTCCTTCGACCCCTCTTTTCCATTATCCTAGACACTTCCCTCTCTTGTGGATTAGTTCAAACCCATATCTTTTCCATGTCCCCTTAGCAGTTGGCATCACATTTTTATTATTAAAACATTGAAATACAATTCTCATATTACATCGCTTGGTCATAGCCACATATTATATCAACATAAGCATTAATTAAACTGGGGATTATAATGTGGATATTACATTCCACTCCCCTACAATTGTGCAACATCCTCGGTGCACTCTATGCCGATATATATATATATATACATCACAATACTTAGAAATAAAATTATGCGATTTAACAGCTCCAACAACAGCTCCAACCATCAATCTCATGTTCCTCTCAACTCATTGACCCAAGGAATGCACCATTCGTTTATCGGGGATAACCCAAGGGATGTACCATTCGTTTATCAAGGATAACCCAAGGGATGTACCGTATGTTTATCAAGGTTAATACCAAGGAATGAGCCATTATTTCATCAAGGTCCCCAAGACAATTGGCTAGGACTTTGAGATGTGGTTCAAGAACTCTATTTTCTCAAAGTGGAGTCTTTCATTCTGTGTTCTTCAAATTTGTCAAAATTTTGTGGGTACTTTCCCCACATGTTTTCTTCATACTCCCACGTAGCATCTTCAGGACCATAGCATGTCCATTGAACCTTTACTAGCCCTATGGATTTGTTATTGAGCACTTTGACTTTACGATATAGGATGCATACTGGTTCCACCCAAAAATCCCCTTTGTGATCCACCTGGATCGCATTCCAATCAATTATGTGGTTAGGATCAGGTACATACTTCTTTAATAATGATACATGAAATACATTATGCACTGTCATGGATGCAGACAATGTTAGCATGGATGCAGACAATGTTAGCATGTATGCAACTTGCCCTACCTTTTCTAATATTTCAAACGGTCCACAATATCTCACTTCCAACTTTGGGAAACTTCCTAAACTTAGCAAACTTTTCTTTACTTTTACTTTTAAAAACACATGTTCTTCAACTTTAAAATCTCTGAAAATTCTATTCTTGTCTGCATAAATTTTCTACCTATCCTGAGCATCATTTAAGTTCTTATTTATCCTTGTCATATGTTCTTCCATTTCCTTCAACAAAATTGGCCCAACAATAGCTCTGTCTGTCGAATTATTCCAAATCACTGGAGTGTTACATTTTTTGCCATACAATGCTTCAAACAGACTCATATTCGATGAGGCCCAATACCCATTATTGTAGGAAAATTCAAGTAAATGAATATAATCTTCCCACTTTGATGGTTGATCCATGACTACATTCTAAGCATGTCCTCAATTATCATGGTAGTCCTTTATTTTTTCCCATTTGAATCTAGATGATACGATGTGCTAATATTTAAATTCATCCCAAAGCCTTTAAACAAACCTTTCCAAAAATTTGAAGTAAACTTTGGATCTCTATATGAAACTATTTTCTTAAGAACTCCATGTAACCTAACAACTTCCTTCATATAAATTTCTACAATATTTGTTGCCTTGTGTGTAGTGTTTACTGGAATAAAATGTGTTGCTTTGGTCAATTTATCCACCACTTCCATGATGGAATCATGTTGCTTCATTGCTTTGGGAAGCTTAGTAATAAATTCAATTGTAACAACTTCCCACTTCCATTCTAGAATGGGCAATGGCTATAAAAAACCTGTTGGGTGTTTATGCCCAGTCTTCACTTTTTGGCACTCTAGACATTTGACTATGTAATTAGCCACTTCTTTCTTCATTCCTGGCCAAAAGTATTGGCTTCTTACTGTTGCACTTGTCTTATGATATCATGGGTTCCCGACATATGGCACATTGTGAATTTCCTTCATAACTATATTTTTCAACTCAATGGAATTCGACACATATACTTTTCCCTTGTAAATGAGAATTCCATATTCTTTTAGCTCATAATAATTAAATTTTTGTTGAAACTTATTTTGTTGTAATGTTTCTTTTATTTTCACATATTGTTGATATGAATTCCCTGCTGCAATAATTAGACCTTTCAAATATGTCTTGTGCATGTTGATGACTACCACATGCACTTCATGAGCTCTCTTTTTGAGTGCATCAACTACTTGATTTTCCTTTCCCTTTATATGCTTAATTTTGAAGGCATATTCACTCAGAAATTCAAGACATCTAGTTTGTTTGGCATTTAGTGTTGGTTGTCTAAACAAATGTTTTAGACCACAGTGGTTTGTTCTTAGCTCGAATTTCTTACCCATAAGGTAATTCCTCCACATTTTTAATGCATGTACAATAGTTGATAACTCTAGATCATCTATGGCATAATTGCTCTCATTCTCTTTTAATTTTCTAGACTCGTAACATACCACATTGTCCCATTGACTGAGGACTCCATCGATTCCTCCCTTACATGCATCGGGGCACACCAAAAAATATTCATTTGGATTGACAATCTTCAATATTGGTGCACTTGTCAATATTTCCTTCAACTATTGAAAACTCTCTTCAAACTTGGAAGTCCATTCAAATTTCACTCCCTTCTTTTGCAAAGAAGTGATTGGACTTGCAATCCTTGAGAACCCTTTTATGAATCTTTGGTAATAACCAGAAATGCCTATGAATGATATTACCTCTGTCACATTATTTGGTGCTAAACATACTATAATGGCCTTTATCTTTTTTACATATTATTTTGGTCATCCTAATGATGATTTCACAAACACGTGTTCAAGCTCCCAACATGACTTTTTTCCTGAGAAAAGCAACTTCTTTCCTCCTTTACAAGACTTCTTTTTAGAAAGGGTCTGCAGGCTGCATATATTACATAGTGCATAAATCTATGATTTCTGCAGGCTACTCTATAGTTGGCTCGTGGAGTTTGCACACGCTGCTATATAGGCAGGGTGTGATGGTGTTCCAAATCTAAAAGAGGAAAGAGGTTTCATGAAGTTTCTAGAAGAGGAATCTTCTTAAATGTGAGGTGGTGTCCGTATGGTTGCAATCCTTCTAGTTTCTCTCATTTGGTGGGATCATCCTCATCCCTTTAACCACTTCACCTTCTGCTATATAATCATGGGCTTCTCATGGAAAAGGTTAAGCAAGATTAAGCAGAGAATTGATGAAAGAATAGGCTGAAGATTATGTGAAGAATCCTATTTCTAGTGATGCTTGAGGCCACCATTTGCCCATCAATATTTCGTGGATTGTCTTCATGCGAATTTCGGAGCAAGTGTATGTGTGTGTTGGAACCAAGGACCACTAAAAGGGAACTTGCGACATCAAGGAAATTCGATTGTATCTTCTACCTTTCATTAATATAATATTGTGGCATGTCTCTTTCCCATAAAATGATTAGTATTTTATTACATGATTCCTTTATCACATGTTTAGGTTGTCATTGAATTCTACTATTGTTTATTTCACATTGGTTGGTTTGTGTTATCACAGATTTGATTCCACAAGAGCACTAGAGTGAAGCAGGGACAACAAAGATATAAGGAAGCGATTCATAAGGTATGCTATTTATTCCTTCTTTAATAGCTAATTCAATGATCAAATCTTTATAGGTGGATATAGGGGGATTAGTTCATGTCCACATTTACCGATTTACCCAATAACAATCTTCTCATGGTCAACTTCTATCCATGCTGCTAAAATTATATGCCCCAAGTAGTGAATCTTCTTTTGGTAAAGGATGAACTTACTTAACTTAGCATACAATTTATGCTCTCTTGAAACTTGCAACACCATTCTTAAATTTTGCTCATGTTCTTCTTTTGTTTTAAAATAGACTAGGATATCATCTAAGAACACAATCACAAACTTGTCTAGGTACTCTCTGAACACTCCATTCATTAGGCATATAAAAAATATTGGGGCATCTGATAGCCCAAATGGCACTACCGTGCATTCATAATGCCCATATATTGTTTTGAATGTTGTCTTGCTAATGTCTTCTTCTTGTATCCTTACTTGATGATAGGATGATCTCAAGTCAATCTTCGAAAAGATTCTTGTACCTTTTAACTGGTCAAATAAATCATCAATTATTCGTAAATGATACTTATTCTTTATAGTAACCTTATTAAGCATCCTGAAATAAATACAAATCCTTAAGGTTCCAGCCTTCTTCACAAAAAGAACCAAGGCTCCCCAAGCTGACACACTTGGGTATACATACCCCTTCTTCAAAATTTCTTCAAAATGCATCTACGACTCCTTTAGTTCTAGTGTACCCATTTTGTCAGGTGTCTTAGACACCAGGGCAACTCCTAGCACCAAATCAATAGAGAAATCAATGTCTCTTTTTGTTGGTAGTCCTGGAATTTCTCTAAAAACATCTTCAAAATCCCTCAAAATTGGATGGTCTGAAATGCTTGCCACTTTATCTTTGGTTGCCTCCTCCATATGGGCTACAAACATCTTACATCCTTTCTTGAAGCTCTTCTTCAACTACTTAGCTGAAATCTCTCTAACAACTACAGCTCTTGGAATTCCTTGAATCTTGCCTTGCTTCATTTTCTCATCAATACATGTGATTGTCTTGTTGTAACATTCTAGGACAACATGATGTTTCTCCAACCAATACATGCCAATTAGACAATCATATGAACCTATTGGTATGATGTTTACATCCAACTTTGTATTGATTTCATTCATGTCTATCATACAGTCTTTAATTAAATCATTTATTTTTCTCTTAGCCCACGTGGCTAACTTAACTAACCAAGATTTATTAAGTTTACTTCTTTGCAAGTGAATATTTCAACAATGTTAGCATTTATGTAACTATGGCTAGTTCCAGAATCAATTAAAATTGTTATGGGATCATTATTGATCTTACCTTCCACTTCAATCACGAGAGATTGGTACTCTTCCTGCTTGTTATCTGAGGATGCATAAATTCTTGGTATGCTCATTCCCATGTCTTCCACTATTTCAACGTATTGAATGTTGTGGACAGTTCTCATTCTTTCTCCCTTGAGAATCCTCCATGTCTCTAATTCTCATGTAGGAACTAAAGTCTTCTTTTATGTATCTCTAATTCTTCAAGAATGTGCATGCAATAATTGTTGTTAGAATTAACTATATTGCAAAATATTTATCAATTAGATTACAGGTCATTCTTCATTTAAAATTATGAAGAATATTAATGCACTACTCTATAGTATGATTCCTTAAATGCATTCATTTTCGAAAAGAAATTCCAATGGTTATTCATTTTCTCCAATCCAAGCTCTGAGCTTAAAGTTATGGTGGAAAAACAATGAAGAAATATTCATTAGCATGTGAAACATAGTAGCAATGCTTAATAACCATCCAATCATTTATTGATTAGATCTTTGTCATTGATCTATCTTAATGGATCCACCACAGATCTAAGTGATATAAATTCTTCATACCTTCCATGAACCTGCCACGAACACTTAGCTTCTTTTTCCTTCGCAACTCATGGACTCATAATCTTGTAACCTTCATTTCATAATTATGTTCACAAAGTCTCAATACTTAACCATTTTTCCATCTACATGGACTCACAGACTTGCAGAATCATAATATTGTATCCTTTCGTTCATAAGTTCGACTGAGAAGTATCAACACTTAACCATTTTTCCATTATGCCAACTCGCGATAGCTTAACACTTAGAGAAATTCCAATATCTTACCACAGTTTCATGGGACTGACAGTTGGCTTGTCACATGGATCCACATCACCTACCAACTTTCATCCGATCCAACATGTACCTTCCACCATGGAAATACACATTTCTTCTACTACGTCAGCTGACATGTGGCCTCCACGTGATACCCATTTTTTTCCGATTAAGCTTATGTTTGAATTTTCCAAAGAGGCTCAATTATTCACATTACCCATTAAATTTCTCTCAATTTTACTGCTTTGATTTAATAAAACAAGTTGCAGACATACTCGAGAATTAATTCTCTATGAATTTCCTCTTTCGCTTTCTATTAACTCAACCCATTCAGTCTCAGCGTTAAAAATTGAGCTCTGATACCACTTTGTAACGTACCCAGCCACCCATTCTAGACCACGCCACACAAAATTCTCCCTTTTTATATATCTGATACCATAATTTAACGTTCCCAAACAAATCAAGGGATATTACAATGCATAATACACATAAAAACAAAAATTCTAGTAACTAAAGTAATTCTTTTATTGTTAGTTGATTTCCTGTAGCTTACAACTACAAATTTAAAATAGATTTAGCTATTGTCTATAACCATAAAAAAGATGCATCTAAAGCATGCTAATAATCAACATGAAACAAAGCTAAACCGCTCATTTCAACAACATATAATTCATTCTCATTTATGCAGAGTTCATGCACAACAATAACACATGTAAATAACTTAGTACAAGATAAAACACTTATCTTTAAACAAGAATTGTGTAACCAACGTCTTGGGACAGACATTCCACCCAACCATAGGATGATTGTTCCAAATATAAACATCTAGTCACCCCCAGGCTGAGGCTAGTAATCCACAAAAGAGGGTGGTCTCTCACAGTCCACTTCCATCTCAAAACTCATAACCAAACTGATATTATCCTACAACTATATCGATTTTTCTACAATCTCTCTTCTTCATAACCTTCCCAACCGAAGTAATTCACCATTCGTTTATCAGGGATAACCTAATGGATGTACCATCCATTTATCAAGGATAACCCAAGGGATGTATCATCCATTTATCAGGGTTAACCCAAGGGATGTACCATTTATTTATCATGGATATCCCAAGGAATGTGTCATTTGTTTATTAGGGTCTATCTAGAACAGGTAGCTAGGAATCTCTCAGCTAGGAACTCAAGAGAACTTGCTACTAGGAAAACTATCAATAAACCAACAACAAACACTTGTTTTTTTAGTGCAACTCAGACAAGAGTTCACTCTTCAAGACTGAAAACTTGTCTATTCAGTTTTCTAGCTCCAATTATCTCTAGTTACTCTCCATCTTGTTCTAGTATTCACCCTCCATGGGTGCACCAGTTAGAAGTTCTCTTTCTTTCTTTCTCCTTTCTTACTATGCACAAAACTTGACTGACTAAAAATTGTTGTCCTAGCCCACACAAATTTCCTCTCTTGTGGATTTCCTTTCTTGACTCACACTCTTCCCCAAGTTGATTGTACTCAACCCCCATGTCCCCAATAACTCTTGGATGTGACCACTCACAACCACTTTCTTACATGTATTCAATGATTGGCTTTCGGAGAACTCAATCAAAAATTAGAAGGTTCATATACAATTAACAAATTTAGGAAAATGGATTAAATTAATATACATGGATATTTCCCCCTTTGACCCCTCTTAGCCATTATCCTAGACACTTCCCTCTCTTGTTGACTAGTTCATCCCCCATCTCTTGTCCATGTCCCCTTAGTAGTCAACATCACATTTTTATTATCAAAACATTGAAATACAATTCGCATATTACATCCTTGGTCATAGCCCACATAAACATTAATTAAACTAGGGATTATAATGGGGATTTTACAATAACTCATCCACTACACACAATTCATCATATATTTATCTATTTTCTCAATAATTCATGGTTTTACATGTACTGAAATTATATCATTATGTACTCTCTATTTTTATGTCATCTAGCATACTACACATGAAAATGTTGGACTTTAGAGCTAATAGTGTGCCAAGCATATGGACTATAGCTAGTTTAGAAAGAACGATCTCAATATTGATCAACTAGATGATCTGCATATTCCTGTGTTTCTACAATCTATAGTGAAAAAACTAGATCGATTGGTTCAACAGTGGGTTTTCTGACCGAATCTGCTACTTTCACTTCTACTACTATAGAGGCTATGAGCTCTTGATCTAGGAATGGTAAAGGTAGCTTGGGATCTAGAAGGAATGCCACCTCTTGTAATGGTGGTCCCTCTACCTATACTACATGCTTGTGCCTCTAACATTTTTACTACTTCTTACATAGGGAAAGGTGAGTTGTACACTAGCTAAAATGTTATGGGGTTTAAATTTCTCATTGATAGATTTTACTTAGATGTCAGGGAATCTCAGTCAACTTCAACCAATGTTGTTTCTAGGTTAATAGCTACTTTAGTGAGCATGGGTGAATATAGAATAATATGAAGGGAAGAAAATGGTTATGGTAATCAATATGAAAGGGATGCAGGTTCTCAAACAAGCAAGGATGCTAAGCTAGGTGTTCTAGGTGCTTTGTTCTATGTTCCCTTTCCCTCCTAGGATTTAACTACTGGGTTTCCTATATTAATGGCTCTTGGGGGTAATCTCCAAGCCCCTGTGTGGATCTGAGGATGATGCCTTTAGAAATCCATCCAAATAACTTTTGATTTCCTAGTCTATCTCTAGTATCGTTATTATTCGAACTACCTGGGCTAGGTCTTTGTGGTGTATTACCAAGATAAGATATATATGAAATGGCCAAAATGGAAGAATTTAGTCATTCAGATATTTTGTAAGACCAACAAAGATAAGAATTTATCACCATTGTAAAAGGTTTTGATCACCCGACAACTAAGAGGGAAACAACATAGGACTTGACCTTACTTCTATAGGGTACTTGATCGATGCATTCAATATTGCTAAATTCTTACTAGTCCAAAAACTAGCCTCTACATTCTAACACATTTCCCATATTTTAGGATACTTGAATAAAAGCATATAAAACCTCTATGGGTTTTCTACCAAAAGAGGCTCCTCGATAACAAAAACCATTGTTTGTCTGAAAGGAAAGATTGATAAAAAAAAAATCATTATGGAAGCATACAGTTTATGTACTAGGACTACAATATATGCCTTGTAAGATTCAATAAAGGCTACAAGGGATCGAATTTTACCTTGTTTAGAATACAATCGGGAGATAACCAAGTTCCTAGATCTGGTCTAGCTTGAAGTACATGAAAAATACAATTACCAACATCAATCTTTCCTTCTTTATGTTACTTATTTCTAGCCTATTAGGGAAGATTCAAGGAATGTTCAAACCCTTCCCAGGAAGGTTCAAACCCTACCACTTCCTATCAAATGAACACCTAAATTGCCAAAATATTTCATAGGAATGAAGTTGTATGATTCTCCCAACATTCCTCTAGAAGATTCAAAATAACTATTCGAAAGAGGCGATGATCATTCATTTAGAGAAGGAAGAAGGAAGATAGTGTTTTCAACATTTATGCATCATTGACAATAAAAATCATAATTGTGATAATAGGTAAGAAGAAGATTATGCCACTTATTCTTGCTTGTTAGCACTTGCTACACATGGAATTGGGATTCTTTTGCTTCATGTCCTTCTAAATTTATATCATCATTGCATGTTGTTCATATTTGTAGTTTTTTAAATGTAGATGCATATGAATACATGAAACATTCCTCAATCAATGAAAACCTATCGAGTGACTCGTTTTCCCTTGTAGCCACTTTAATTCTCTTAAGAAAATAGAAAGATGGATTCCTAATTTATCTATAAGAAACTAGTGTGTTATTCATCATTCATGTTGTGTGGGATCATAGATAACACCTTAGGAAGCATACTATTGAACATTAGTCATTCTACTAGTAGCAAAAAAGTTAATCACCCAAAAAAGGGTAACATTAAATTTATGAAGAACATTCATGATCAAATATAATGGCATATCATAGTGTTTTGTGTGGAGAACAATATATTGATACATATCCTTAAACGATGTCTCAGTAATTCAATACATTGTTGATAAAATAAAATCTTCTTTTAGTTATGGGTGGATTCATCAATTTGGAACTTCCATAGGAACCCATTGATCATTGTGCAATCCCATACAACATAATCTCTGCTCAAATACAAATTCCAAACTCTCGGGTCTCCTTCCAAAACACTCATTGATTCATAGTTACCATTGTCAACTCTACAGATTTTGTGACATCCTCATCGTTACGACTACAAGCGAAACAACAGTGCCAATATTTTTTTTTTTAGGAAGGAAGGTGACAATGAAGACAATTTAACCACACCACTGATGACGAACGGAAGCACGCAGTCCAGGGAACGGGAAACTATGACTCCACTCACTGGCACAAGGGAAACTAGGCGAAACATGCATAGGACAACAAGGAGGAACGACTAACCTCCCGATGCAACAAGACACACCTACAAGCCAAGGGACAACTTCCCCCTCCCAACACAATGGCCTTGACGAACCAAACTAGAACCTCAAGGCGCGCTACCTAAATGCATGAAAGTGTTCCACCCATGCGCCAAGGGAAACTTACAATGCTCGACAACACTCACAAAGAACGCACTAACTCTGGCCAAGTTCTCGTTCGCTCCTATCCAATAGGGCGCGTCATGATCCCTTCATCAGGAATCATGTCGTCCCCAAGCAATAGATGCATCAGTAACCTTAGCACAACACATCATGTCTAGACCGAGAACTCTAGATAATTTGATGCGCTAGAAGCTGAAATAACTAACAAGAAGACTATGCTTACACCCCCAAGAAATAGGTAGACATGATGCAAGATATCCCTCAAATTAAATTGCACGAAGGAACGGAGGATTCTTGTTTCCTACAAGACAACCTGTGGTGTATAGACAGACCAATCACCCATTCCAGCTCAACCTAAGGTACGAGGCACAATTCTGCCAAAAACTAAAGGCTAGTAAGGTTTTAGATGAGAATCTACTAAATTCTCTTCCATTATGCTTGCGCAAGCTAAAAGACTAGTACATCCATAAATCATGATGTCTAACGCATCCTGGTATCCATCAAGAAAGAAGTCTAAGGGCGAAGGAGTGGACCTTTATCATTACTATTGTCATCAAAGTTATCATAAGGTGAACTAAAAAGGCATTTAACTAGATGAAAACAATTGTCAGCAATATACATTGTTCATTAAAAAAAATTGGGTGAACTCTTAACATTTTTAGGTGATCTATGCTGCCCCAAAAATTACATTGATGTCAAAAATAACCAGCTGATATTTAACTAGTTTAACTTAAATGAGAAGGATGCATAAATTATTAATCGAAACTTTAATATACAAGTTATAATTGGTGTCCAATTAATTTCTTTGATAAATACGTTGGTCAACTATTGCCATTCATAAAATGCATGAGGTGGTTGTCTAAAAGGGTAAGAAGTTGTTGTGTAAAGTAAATGTAAAATTCCATTGCTGTAAAACTACTATGTAATTACACATTGGCTATCAAAAATAAAATGAAAGGCAAGTAAATTGATAAGTCACCTGACATTCTAAATACAATACAATAGAATATAAAATGTGTCTTTAATCAAATTTAAGCATTGTCTGTTAATTAAAAATGGAATGCGTGCAGATCGCATTGTCACTATGTAATCTAAATAAAATACCACTGAATATATAATGTGTTTAATCAATTTATGCACTGGTTGTCAGTTAAAACAGAATGCATGCGAATCGCATAGTCACTCGGTAATCTAAATAAAATAACACTAAATATATAATGTGTTTAATCAATTTATGCATTGGTTGTCAGTTAAAACGCAGGTAATGTATAGATGACAATGCACTCAACGCAGGCCATTAATACATGAAAATGCACTCTTAGAGAGGGTAATCATGCCACCCCAAGGTAAGTCAGTAACGAAGTGCAGACCATGGGAAAATGTCAGGCACATAGGCAACTAGAGTTGTCTTAAAAGAAAAAAAAATCTTCAGAGCAGTAAATACATGCAATGAGGCACCTTCAAGTAACAACGCAAAGAAAAATTTCAGGCAAGGAAACCCCTTCATAAATCACAGGGAAATAATGAATTCCATCTCAGTCTTAAGGAGGATAACCTCACCAGGTAATAAGCAAACTCACCGACCTGACAAAGGAAAAATCATTGTACAATACACACCAGAATAGAGTTATATATTCATTTCCATTAATAAATAAGTAGTCGCATTGTCATTAACACAAGTTGTTGTACATTATACACTATAGAAAGAAATATATGAGTCGTTGTTATTAAATAAATCAGTAGAGAAAACACCAACTCAGTCTAGGCATAAGTAAGGTGCAACCAATAAAAAAATCTTACTCCTCCGTGAAAATCATTCCGCTGTATGGAAACTAATTAAAATTGAACAATTTCTATCATAGGGGATAAAGAAACAAAAACGAGTATCTATAAGAGTAATACGCAAATAGACCAATCAATGATGAAGAGGGAAAACATTCTGGTAATGATTCTATATTATAGAGATAAAATAAAACATAACCTATCCACAACTCGATAATACGCAGTCACAAAATATACAATAGTAAAAAACAATGATGCAAATGATTTACAATTCGCTTCCCCAATTTCATTATTGAGTTCCTTGCAATCAATAGGTAAATAAATCGTGGTTCTAAAGCTCAGTGGTTATTAAAATCCCAGTCTTAAAATGCAACATTTATGGTAAAAAATGGTAATCGCCAGAATGCCAAGGGAAAATCGCAGTCACAACCAGTGGCCAAAAACATAGTCTTAAAATGCAACAGTTCTAGTCTTGATAATGGCAAATCGCCAGAGTAACAAGGGGAAAAATCCAGACAAGAAAAAGATAAATTTCACCATCAATCAATAAATTGTCGGGTCCATTATCTGCATCAAGGCACAAGACAACACTCTACCTGGAACAACCACAAGACTAGATGATTAGGCAAAAACATCCGTCGCTCATCATCCACGGACAAAAAAGCAAGGCGTTCAGATCCATAGGTCTATTAACACCGAAGTGACAACCGTAGATCAGGCTCCTGGCCGACTACTCAAGCGTGGTCTGATGAGTTTGGGACAAAGAAAAAAAATTATAAACCACAAATAGTCACAAATCAATAAAACCATAGGACAGTCAAGACATGTAGGGATCGAAGCCAAGGGAATCAATCAATAGCAAGCTTAAGGCTATGGGGAAAATCAGTCATCAATTAAAATGCTAAGTCAATAATTTTATTTACCCAATTAAACATATAGACTAAGAGCCTAAAGTATACTAATAATCTACCATGCAGAAATAAAGGAGGCGTACCGTATCCCAAGTAGACCACTCTGAGTTGTTGTCTCACACGCTCCTTGTAGCTCCTGCTTGTTGACCAATGAGACTTCACTGGTACCTCCCAACCAATGCTAGGTGTACTCTTATTCCCCCTTAGCCCCCCGAGCCACAAAGGGGCCACACAGACTAACCAGAGAATCAACTAGCTCCCATCTCGCCTCATAAGGCCGAGCTACCACTCCTCACTGCGCTGGTTATCCCAACTCCCACAAGATAAGTAAGTCAAGTATAAATTTCTACAGAGTGACATTACGCATAACATAAGATATCCATCATCCTTCTCCTCCCTCCATTATATAGAGTTTTGAAGTCCGTAACCTTCCCAAAATCCCATTTAATTCAATGTTTAATAATTTAACTCATAAAAATCCTCCCTGTACATGTGTCACCCATCCCCTTCATTCCTCCATAAATTAATTTCATTAATTAATTAATTACCCCTATTTTCCTCATGCACCTAAAATCATTCCTAGAATCTCTCCTAGGTGTCCCCATATTCCCTTACAAGTTTTAATGACTTTCTCCCTTATTAATTTATTAGTTGAGTTTAATTTAGAAAGTTCTTAAATGCTAGATACCTTACTAAGTTAGGCTTTCTGCTTTTTCCTTGTCTTTCCTCTTTTTTTTATGTTTCCCGCTTTTTCCTAGTTTCCTAATTATTTTAGATTTCCCTCTTTCCCTTTTTATTTAAAACTCAAATTGGAAGGTGTAGAAAATTAACTTTTTCCCTTTTCCCTTTTTAATTAATAAATTTTAATTAGCATAAGTGACAAAACAATTGTTTCCCCTTCTTTTAAATTTTATCCCCCAAAAGATTTTTATAAATTAAAAGAATTACTTACCCACTTCTTGACACATGATTAATGATGATTATCATTTTTATTTATTTATTTATTTTTATTTTTACAAACATATATTTCTTTTACCACAAGTTTCTCCTAGACCTAGATTTTAATTTTCAAGGCTGGGCGACATTTTATTAGGGAAATTGTTTTAAATTTTTCTTATCACGTTATTCATCCTAAGGCTATATAGGTTTACTAATTTATTAATTAATGACATGACATGCCCTTCAGGACACACTAGGTGTTCCAAGGGTGTCACTCGCCTCTTTTTGTTTTTCTTGCGCGACGTGCCCTTCAGGACGGAACACGTGCTCCAAGGGTGCCACTTTCCTATTGACTGACTTGGTAGACATCAAAAACCCCTGGAGTCAATACTTTACAAGGTGATATTGTTGGATACTAAGTACCTCTAAGGAATAATGCCCTTCCTTATTTCACGGCCCTTAGAATCATCGTCAACAACTATCGCAATCGGCCCTCCGGACATCGCGGGTCTTCTCGAACTAGGTAGTTGTTAACCTATAGTTTGAGCCACAATAGGATTGCTAGTAGTCTATGGTAGGGCTGTTGTCCACACCTCTCCCTCAACTTATTTGGTAGTCATGCATGACCCCTCTACTCCACATGTGAGTCTGGTCGGTAAGCTATCGTCAGTCTGCATCATCAACAAATCATGTCATAAATATATCCATAATCATAGCATCTAATCAGATGCACTAATATGACATATAAAACAATCAAACCCCAATAGTTCACTCCCCGACTGGATCTAGAGTCCAAGGGGTTCCATCGATGCCTCTACATCCTTGAGGTCCAAAATCTTGCACACTCAGTAAAACCGAGTCAATAGCACCTGTCTATGTCAACACAGCAAAACAACATGCCATCAACCCATAATGAATCATAATCATAATCAAATTCCCAAAAGTATAAAAACTCGGATCACTTGCGAGCAAGTTTCCTCAAAAAATAAGTTGCTCAATGCACGTAAGAGATGGATGTTACATACACCCCCTCTTGGTCTAAACTTCATCCTAAAGTTTCACAGTATATAAGGGCCAAATAATGTGTATCACAGTATCATAAGTCTATCTATCAAACAAAAATGGAAACTGTTGGCGCATATCATATGCGTCCTCCTAGGTCATGGATTGCGGACTATAGTTGTCCCACTGGACCTTGACCTAATATATTGTTCGACGTCATAGTTGTCGAATGTGATGATCCAGCATGTGGCTCGACTCAGCTGTGAGCACCCCCTCATCTGATACCTGCAAGGAACTCATGTCAATAACATGTGTAGGATCACTAATATAATGTCTCAAAATAGATACGGGGAAACTTCATGCATACGCCTCAAAGAATCAGGCAAGGCTATTCGATAGGCCATGGCCCCCTTCCTCTCCACAATCTTGAAAGGTCCCATGAACCTAGGAGAGAGTTTAGTTCCATTTCCAAACTTGATTGAACTCTTATGCGGTTTTACCCGCAAGAAGACTCGATTGCCAACTTTGTAACTACGGACGACACAGTGCGCATCGACATAATTCTTCTATCGATCCTGTGCTTCTTTAATCCTTTGTCTTATTGTTTTAATTTTCTCTTCCATTTCTTGGATCGCTTATGGTCCCACCAGGACCCTATCCTCAATTCGATCCCAACTCAAAGGCATCCTACATGGTCTCCTGTAAAGAAACTCAAAAGGGGCCATCTTAATGGTGATTTGGTAACTGTTGTTATGAGCGAATTTTACCAGTGGTAATAATTCTTCCCAATGATTTTGTTGGTCCATCACATGCATGCGCAACATGTCCTCCAAGGTTTGGTTCATTCGTTCGGTCTTCCTATCAGTCTCTGGGTGATACACATTATTGAATTTAATTTTGGTTCCCAAGGCCTCTTGGAAACTCATCCAAAATCATCCAGTAAACACCGATCCTCGATCAAATATAATCCTCTTAGGCACACCATGCAACCTCACAATATACCTGATGAAAACTATAGCCATGTCAAGTGCTTGATACGTCGTTTGCACAGGAATAAAATGAGCACTCTTCATCAGAGTGTCGACTACTACAACAATTGAGTAGTGTCTCCTTGTCATCAATGGTAATCCAACAATAAAATCCATCGAAATAACCTTCCATTTTGATTTTGGAATAGCATGCGGCTGTAGTAATTCCACTGGATGTCTATGTTCAGCCTTTACCTGCTGACACTCTAGACATATGACCACATATTTGACTATGTCTACCTTCATTGCTTTCTAAAAGAATAAGGGTTTAAGGTTCACCCTCATCTTCATGACTCCCAGGTGAGCCATGTACAGTGCTCTATGAGCATCATTTAGGATCAAGCTCCTTAACGCATCGTTCGGTCATAAATAAATCCTATTTTTGAACCTCAATAATCCATCGTTGTCAAACATAAATCCTTCAAATCTTGGGACCATCAGTGTCTTTTGTCCGATAAAATACTCGACCTCTTTGTACCAGTCATCATCACGCTGTAAGGTTAGAATCTTTCCACGTAGATTCGTCTGAAGAGGAAACACCGAAAATATGTGTGGTCTTCGACTCAATGCATATGCCACTTGGTTCACTTTTCCTTTTATGTAAGAAATATCGAAATCTTACTTGCTAAGCAATTCCGACCAACGTCGTTGTATCACGTTCAGGTCGCTTTATGTAAAGATGTGTTGTATTCCATAGTGGTTCGTCTTTAGTTCAAATTTTCATCCAAAAAGGTAGTGTCTCCAAACCTTCAAGGCATATAGAATGGATAACAACTCCAAATAGTGTGTCGCATATTTCTCCTCATGCCTTCTCAGTTTCCTCGAGATGTAAGTGATCACTCGACCGTCTTGCATCAAAACACTGCCTAAGCCTTCCTTGGATGCATTAGTGCATACCAAGAAATCCACGTCCATGTCAGGTACCTTTAGTATCGATGCCATTGTTAATAGCTCCTTTAGCCTCTGAAATGATTCCACGCATTTCTTGGTCCAAACAAACTTCTTTCTCTTCTTCTACAATTCTGTGATCGGATTTCCTATCTTCAAAATCCCTCTATGAACCGTCGATAGTATCCTTCTAAACCCATGAAGCTACGCACTTCTGAGACATTCATCGGTGCAAGCCATTCCATAATAGCCTTGACCTTCGTTGGATCCACGAAGATACCTTCATCGGATATGAAATGCACTAAGTAGTGAATCCTTGATTGATAGAATGAGCATTTGGACAACTTCCCATATAATTTGTGCTCTCGCAGACACTGTAGTACCAAGTGCAAGTGCTTTTCATGCTCCTTCATTGTCTGAGATTAAATCAAAATATAGTCAATGAATACTTGGATGAACCTGTCTAAGTACTTGAGGAACACCCCATTCATCAAACTCATAAATACCCCTAGGGCATTTGTCAATCCAAATGGTAAAATAGTAATATCATAATGCCCAAACCTCATCTTAAAGGCAATCTTAGGAATGACATCCTCCTTAATCTGTAACTGGTGATATCATGATCGCAAATCGATCTTTGAGAACACCGTCACACCCTTCATATGATCGAACAAATCATCAATCCTTGGCAATGGATATCGATTCTTGATTGTTGCCTTGTTCAATTGAGAGTAGTCAATACAGAGCCTCCACGACTCATCCTTATTTCGTATGAAAATAACAGGTGCAACCCATGGAGACACACTTGGATGTATAAGTGTTAGGTCCAACAATTCCTTCAGTTGCATTCTCAACTCATGTAACTCCAGGATCGACATCCAATAAGGCATTCTATCTGTCGGCTCAATCCCCGGTTTCAGGTCTATGGTAAACTCCAATTCCCTCTCTGGTGGAATTCCAGGTAACTCCTATGGAAAGACGTCTGCATACTCTCTTACCACCGGAAGGTGTTCTAGACCTTCGACTAATCCCTTTTCATTTAACGCAAGGATCGCATAAAGATTACATCCCTTGCACATGCTCTTTCGTAGATGTAAGGAAGAGATGAACCTTAGGGAAACTCCTTGGTTCTGTCATACAATCACACGTTTTTGTCCCTCATCATCGACCAATCTCAACCATTTTTTATTACAGTTGAGTATCGCCTCATGAGATTCCAACCAGTCCATATCGATCACGACGTCATAAGATCCTAAGATCATGACGTATAGGTTGGCCCTGGTGAAAAACTCTCCTAGGTTAAGGGTACAATCGATAAACTTCACTCCAACCTTCTATTTGGCTCCAGAATCCATCTCTACAAAAATAAACTCATCCTATTCGACTGCCTTTTCCTTAATCCTTTTTGGCATTACACCAGAAATGAAACTCTTGGTAGCACCGAGATCTATAAAAATACTAAGGGTGTGGTCAACGAAGGTACCTGACGCCTCAAGCACAGTCGACTGGTGCTCTTCCTGGTGGTTATTCACCACTGCATGAATCCGATGGGCCTTGCCCAAATCTCCAACCATAGTGGGTCCGACTGATCCATATGCTCTGGTCCTCTCCACTAGGAAGTCGCGCTGGTAGTGTGGCTCCCCACACATCCAACACCCCTTCTTCAGTCCATTACTTCTGGTACCTAAAGTAGAAGATGATGGCCCACTGGCCTGGAATCCTGGTATGTTCTGTTGAATAGGCCTAAACTGTTGTTGTTGCAGTCAACACTGTTGCTGATGATGTGGTCCTCGATAAGGTGTCCACTACTGAGGTATCGGTCACCGAGGTGTAGTGAAAGTGGATCCCCTCTAGAGGCCACGATATCTTGTCATATGTCTGGCTGGTGTCTGATGTTGCTGCACATCAAATGAATCCTTCCCTGCCAGTCTCATCGGAGTCCTGCACTAACCCCCATTGATAAGCTCCTCCTCTACTATGAGGGCCTTCTGGATGACATCATGCAAGGTTTGAGGCATAAAAATCCTAACCTTTGCACATATGCTTCCATTAAGGTCGAATACAAACCTGTTGACTTTAGTTTTCTCAATATTAATATGCAGCACATACAGAAGAAACTCAATAAAATGGGCCTCGTACTCGAGAACTATATGACCACCCTTTCATAAGGCGTTGAACTCATTGAGTTGATGCTCAATGAATTCCTCTGACAGGTACCTCTCTCGGAACCATTCCTCGAACAGTTCCCATGACACATCTTCGACAACCATGTTCAGTTGCGGTAGGAGCATCTTGCACCATAGAAGAGCTCTACCCTTCAGTTGAAATACCACCATGTGGACCTTCATGTTGAAGGTATAGTCATGAAGTGAAAAGTACATTGCTATATTCTCCAACCATGCCTCGATGACTGCATCGTCTGAGGCACCAAAGAACTTGGGAAATTTGACCTTCTCTAGTTTGTGGTGAATGCAACCAGTACCGACTGGACTGTGCAGTGGACCCTTAGGGGTGTCAATGCCCTAGCCTCATCTCTATCCAAACGATTGATTAGTGCCTCAAGAATCCGCTGAAAATACCTCATCATCCCAACCACATCACCCACCGCTATCTGCTCCTACTCGACAACCTATTCGTCTCCATGGGGGTTGGACCCATCAAGCGTGGATGTTGTTGGAGGTGTTGTGCCTCCTCCCCTAATACCCCGTCGTCTGCCTCTACAACGTCCTCTAACCATGATTACCTGAATGAATATAAGTCAACCTAATTAGCAACATTATAATCAAAATCATATCAATGAAATTCGTAGTGATCCCAAGTCATGGGTTGAACCTCGCTCTGATACCATATGTAACATCTGCATTGTTATGACTACAAGTGAAACAACAGTGAAAATTTGTTTTTTTTTTTTGGAAATAAGGAGATCATGAAAAACATGTTGAAATTACTAAGACAACTGAGAGGGGGAGGTGAATCAGTTGTTACTGTTCTTAAACAATTTTAATTTCAATTAAACAATTCTTAAACTTTCATCAAGCGATCATCAATATTATACAGCATATGGACAACATAAATAATGAGCATCAGTCACACATAAGATATACACAGAGACATATTTTCACAAGGAAACCCATAAAGGGAGAAAACCTCTTCTTCTTTGAAATGATATGCAGTCTTTTAGGTTCTGTACATCATCTATAATTGAGCACCAACTCAATGTGAGGCTACTACCTCTATTTTACAAGCTCCAACTTGTTTGAGAGCACCAACTCTTTAGTTTCTCTAGTACCCACTATAAGGAAGCACCAACTCCCTGAGTGTTTCAACACCAATTGGATGGAAGCACCTACTTCTAGTTACACAGGCTCCAACCTATATAATAGAGAACACTTGTTCTCCCTTGCACCACCCTGCCACCCTGGTTTTTCTGGCTGCAACGAGATGGAAGCTACAAATCCCTGTGTTCAAGCACCCACTTGAACCTTTGAGGACAACAATCCTCCCTAGCACCTCCCTACCTCCCTGATTACAAATAAATGATTGAATAACCAACACACAGATAAATCAATTATTACCAATTCTACATTGTTTTGCAATTCTTGTCTGCTTCACTATTCTTCATCTCTATTCATATTTGGCTTGACTTGTTGTCTCTGTCTATCTATTCTTTCTCTATCCTTCTCATCCTCTTTGATATGTGCACAATCTGCTCTCTTCACCTTTTCTCTTCTGTTCAACTTATGTTCCTTCTCTTTGAGCTCTCTTCACACTGCACATGCTGTAGTTTTTCAGTTCTATAGTTCAACTCATTTTTTAGTCCCAACAGCCAAACACACACAGTCTCTATGTTCTTATTTTATACACAAAAATAATGGTAGTTACACTTCGAATATTCTTAGGCAAAGAAAACGTCTCAGCAACTGAAACACCAACCAATCAAGAGTCATGAATCATTTTTTGTAATTGATTCGTAACTGTTCAATTAACTAAGAGATGGAGCTATAGCCCTCCGATCATATTCAAGTTCACCTACACCAATGGATTAAATAATGGATCTCGTGCTTATTTCACCATTTTGCAATTCGGCATTTCGACATTTCGGCATTCCTTGTGATGATATAACTTGACACTCCATGTCATAATCCCCGAAACTCTGAATGAAGAGCTTAGATAGACTAGCTTCAATCATTTTGGCATTTCTCATTTTGGCATTTCGCAATTTCGCATGTCGCGAATTTCAAATGTAAGCATCTCGACTTTCCAATTCATGATCTCCCAAATGGAGTTTAGTTGTTAGCACCTTTCACTATTTCACATTCCGACATTTCACGATTTTGCATTTCGGCATTTCACAATTTCAACATTCTTGATGTGAGAGCTCTTGACAACTCCACCTCCCAATTTGCGAAACTCTGAAATGGAGTCAAGTTGTTAGCACCTTCAACTATTTCGCATTTTGGCATTTCATGATTTCTCATTTCAGCATTTCGCGATTTCGGCACTCTTGATGTGAGAGTTCTTGACAACTCCAACTCCCGGTCTGTGAAACTCCGAAATGGAGTCAAGCTGTTAGCACCTTCCACTATTTCGCATTTTGGCATTTCACAATTTCGGCCCTCTTGACAACTCCAACTCTCGGTATCTGAACCTATGGTATGGAGTCTTTGACATTTTGCGACTTTGGGACTCTTGTGATGAAGAGTCTTGACTCCTGACTCCTCCAACTCCCAGTATCCGAAATTCCGGTAGCTTTGCCTGTTTCAGGATTTTTGGGTTTCGCATTTCATGACTTTGGGATTCCTATTTTGGCAAGTTTCGAATCTTGACTTCTCAATCTCTCGGTAACCGAAACCTACACCAAAAGGTGTTTTTCACATTTTGTCACTTCGACATTTCGCATGTCGTGAATTCGAGAGGTTAGAGAACCTCATTCCTTTGACTTTACAGTCAGTGAAATGATGAACTTTCACCATGTGTTCTATGGACCCAATGGTCCAGGTCTTATCAAAACTTCACGGGCCTTTTTCATGTCTGATAAATGATCGAGATCAATCCTTGATCCGATGGTTAGGAATATGTCGTGAATTCACAAGTCTTCATTGTCCCTGATTCGTAATTTCCGCGTTTCACATTTCGTGACTTTGGGACTCCTGTGGTGAAGTGTTTCTATACTTCCAACACCCAGTATCTGAAACTCCAATTTCCCAATCTGAGAAACTCCGAAGTGGAGTTATTTCACATGCTCTGTCCTTTCACATTTCAGGATTTTCTGCCATGCAATCATCATTGTGCTACTGGTCTTTCCACTTTCTCTTTTTCATGATGCAATCATCGTTGCGTTGTTGGTATTGCAACTTTCTCTTGTTCATTATCATCGGGTTTTGCATGCCATAAATGATAAACAAATACTCTTCCTTCTGTCTAAAAACATGCCAACAATCTCCCCCTTTGGCATTGATGGAAACCCCTTGAAAAACATGCAACTATAACTATACCACTGTAGCATCCTTGAAATCCATACGACTGTAGCAATTGTAGCCTCTTTGAAATTACCACACTTTCTCCCCCTTTGACATCAATTTCAAAGAAGAAACATGCTTCCCCTGAGCTGTTGCAGTACATACTCCCCCTGTCAACTATGAGCATCTTATAAATACAACAGATATTCAATAAGTACTCCCCCTGACTAAGTGAATAGATTAGACACAAGAAATTATAACCCCCAACTTTTGACGAAGATATCCAAAAGGGGTTGTTGCTAATGGTTTAGTAAAGATATCAACAATCTGTTCTCTAGAAGGAATATAATTTAGCTAAACAATTCTGTTTGTAACTTGTTCTCTGAGAAAATAGTATTTTATTGGGATATGCTTAGTCTTGGAATGAAGAACAAGATACTTGGAGACACTAATGGCACTAGTGTTATCACAGTGAATTGGAATGGGATCAGTATATGTTACCTTCAAATCTGCAATCGTTTGTATCATCCATAAAATTTGTGTGCAACAAGTAGCAACAACAATGTATTATTTCTTTGCAGTTGATAATTAAATGGATATTTTCTTTTTACTAAGTCATGCTACTAATGAGTCACCCAGAAAGAATGCTCCTCCACTAGTTCTTTTTCTCTCATCAACACAGTTTGCCCAATCTGCATCTTAATAAGTAGTTAATTGAAAATTCTGATTTCTGGGATACCACAGACCATAAGTCATTGTTCCCTTCAAGTATTTGAATATCATTGTGACAACTACCAAATGAATTTGTTTAGGAGCAGACTGATAATGACCTACCATTCCAACAACTTGCATTATATTAGGATGGGATGCTATGATGTACAAAAGACTTCCTATCATAGAGCGATACGTCCTTTGATCAACATCAGGTGAGATATCATCTTTACTGATCTTGCAACCAACCACCATAGGTGTGCTAACAGGAGAGGAATCCTCCATCTAAAATTTCTTCAACATCTCTTTCAAATATTTTTCTTGAGAGATAAATATTCCTGTAGAACTTTGATTTACTTGTAATCCAAGAAAATATGACATTTCTCCTATCATGGACATCTCAAACTCTGTTTGCATAGAGTTATCAAACCACTGGATAAATGATTCATTATTACAACAAAAAATAATATCATCTACATAAACCAAAACAACTAGTAAATTATCACCTTCAGACTTAATGTAGAGATTGTTGTCAACAGTACCTTTCTTGAAACCTTTGTCATGTAAGAATTTGTCCATTCTATAATACCAAGCTCATGGTGCTTGTTTCAGTCCATATAAGGCCTTCTTCAGCTTGCAAACATAATCAGGATTATCTGTCAATGAGAATCCTTCGGGTTGCTCCATATATACTTCTTCCTCTAGATCTCCATTAAGAAATGTTGACTTAACATCCATGTGATAAACTTTAAAGTTCTTATGACATGAGTAAGCAAGAAACATTATGATTACTTCCAATCTTACCACTTGTGCAAAAGTTTCATCAAAGTCCTGACCTTCAACTTGTGCATACCCTTTACAGACCAATCTGGCTTTATTTCTAACAACTTGTCCTTTTTCATTCATTTTATTCTTGAACACCCATTTGGAACCTATTACATTTTTATCTTCAGGTCTAGGGACAATCTCCCAAGTATTTTTCTTCTCAATCTGATCAAGCTCTTCATTCATTGCTCTAATCCAATCATCATGCTGGTTGGCTTCAACAAAAATTTTAGGTTCAGTCATAGATAAAAAAAACAACATGAGATTGTTCTGAATCTTTAATCAATTTCCTTCTTGTCTAAACTCCTTTATTTATATCTCCAATTATTTGATTTTCAAGATGATTCTTTCTAACAATTTTGAGAGATGATTTTGCTTCTTTTTGTTGATTTGTGTCAGTTGGAGTATTCGTATCTTCATCTGATTCAGATTCTTCTCTTTATGATCCTTGGACCTGTTCATCTTCATCTTCAACTATATCTTATGTTCTTGGTTCAACACTGCTTACATTTCTGATTGGGATTTCTTCATCAACTTTTATGTCTATACAATCAACTAGTTTATGTAGCCTCTTATTGTAACATTTGTACCCTTTACTGTTTGTAGCATAACCCAAGAAGATACCTTCATCATCCCTGTCATCATATTTTCCAATATTTTCATCATTGTTCTTGATATAACACTTACACCTAAAGACTTTAAAATACTTGATTGAAGCAGGTCTTCCAAACCATAGTTCATAAGGAGTCTTGTCGCTGTGTGGATTGAGATGAGCTTTGTTAAGGATACAAATAGTTGTATGAATTGCTTCTACCCAATATGTCTGAGGTATGTTCATTTCATTCATCATTTATCTTTCCAATTGTTGCACTGATCTATTATGCCTCTTAACAACTCCATTTTGTTGTGGGGTCCTTGGAATTGTGTGCTCTCTTTTGATCCCATGTTTATCACAGAACTCTTTGAAGTTCCATGAACTAAACTCTCCTCCTCTATCAGACCTTACTGCCTTTAATATTTTTCCTGTTTGATTCTCAGTTAGAGCCTTAAACACTTTGAATTTTTCAAATGCTTCATATTTTTCCCTCAAAAAGGCAACCCATGTTAGTCTAGAATAATCATCAATTATCAACATAAAATAATTTTATTTTCCTGTACCTTCTTTTCTTTGATGCTCCACATAAATCCATATGTACTAACTGGAGAGGTTTTTCTATTGAAAGAAAGTTTTTAGATTTGAACTGAGTACAAGTAAGTTTTCCAATCTGGCAAGGTTTACAAACAGAGTCGTAGGGTTTTAATATCTTCGGAAGATCTTTTACTGCCCCATTGTTTCTGAGCTTGATTATATGATCAAAATTTAGGTGTCCAAGTCTCCTATGCCACATCCAACTTTCATCATATTTTCTTAAGTGGCATTCTTCTTTTTATTCTTTTAACACATAGACATTGTTTTATGTTCTTATCCCTTTTGCAACTAGTTGTCCTGAATTCACAAATTTTATTCTACAGTCTTTAGAGGTAAAAATGATTTCACATCCTCGATCACAGATTTGAATGACACTAAGAAGATTATGTTTCAGACCTTCTACAAACAACACATCTTGAGCTTTCCCTTTGCCATTACTCAAACTTACCATTCGTTTACCTTTTATTTTTCTTGGTGCATCATTTCCAAAAGTTACATTCCCTGATTTGCTATCACTAAGGGTTAGAAACTTACTTTTGTCTCTAGTCATATGTTTGGAACATCCACTACCAATATACCAGGGATTCTTTTGTTTTTGGGTTGATAACACTAGTCCACACTTGTCATTTGCTTTCTTCTTCCAAACCCTGATATTTTCAACAGTGGGGATCAAATCTGACTTGTAATTCTTTAAGTGACAGTCTGTAGCTTTATGTCTATAATTATGGAAGTTGTAACATTTTGGTTCACGGAATAAAAGATCATAACAATTGTTATGCTCATAACTGTTGTTGTGTTTCATCTGTGTCCTTCTCCCAGTCATCACATGATTTATAGTCTATGATTGTTTGTTCCTTGGTTGTCTTAATCTTTGTAGTGGTAGATAATTATTCCTTGAAAAACTTGATTGCTCATATCTAAATCTTAAAGAGCAGTTTATAGCTTTGTGACCAAAATTAGAGCAGAAAAAACAATAACCATAGAAAAAACCTTTGTACCTTGAAAAAAATTGTCTTCTTTGAGGAGGTTGATTTCTTTCATGCTGACAATATCTCTGATCTATGGATTTGATTATGGTATTTTTTCTTTCATTCCTTCTTGGTGGCTGATTTTCTTTCTTTGTTTCTATAGAGTGACTGTTATCAATGTTTGATTATTTGACAAACTTGATAGGTTTTGTATTACTTGGATGATCACTACTTGATCCTTATTCATACTCCAATCCATCTTTCAACTTTGGGTTTCTTTTTTGATTTAAAATGGAGGTTAATCCTTCTGAGTCTTTAACACTTGGAATATTTTGGTGATACAATCCCGTAAATTTCTCCATTTCTTTTCTGGTTTTTACTATCTCTTGTTCTAAGGCTTCACACCTAGTTTTCTTCTTTGACAACTGTTTTTCAGTATGTCTTCTATTTTCTTTGCCTCTTCTAATTCCACTTTCAGCTGGGAAAAGTCTCCATCAGACTGTTTACTGTCTTTTTCGAACTGTATCAACAAATGTTTTTGCTTTCTGTTCTTAATTTTGAGTCTGTCAATTTCTTCCAGTGCACTGATCAGTTCTCCTTCCATATCAACTACAGCTTCTTCATCATTATCATCACTGCTTGTGTTTTTATTATCATAATTCTCTTTGACCATAAGCATGAAGTCATTTACCTTATCTTCACAGGAAGAGTCACTATCGGTGTCTTCTGAGGAATTGTCACTATTTGCAACCAAACATTTCTTCTTACTATATTTCTTGTATTTGTACTTCTTTTCATCATCAGAGTTCTGGTCCTTTTTCTAATGGGGACACTTAGATGCAAAATGAACTATCTTATCACAGTTAAAGCATTTGAAGGGCAGCTTGCCTTGATATTTTCCTAATCCTTTCTTTAATCTTCTCACAATTTTTTCCTCAATATCATCTAATTTTGAATCAATATTCTTGTCTGCTTTAAATTATGCTTCTCTAGTAATGGATTTATCTTTTCTAATTCTCATTTCATATGCATTTAAAGTTACTATAAGTTGATCAATGGACAAATTTTTAAGATCATTTAGTTCCTCTATTGCAAAGACTTTTGGATTAAAATTATCAGGCATAGATCTTAGAATCTTCTGAACTAAGAGTGATAATTTAAACTTCTCACCAAGACCGTTCATGGAATTCACAAGTTCTTCAACTCTTAAAAAATACTTTCTAACTGTTTCATCTTCATTCATCTTTATTTTTTCAAACATCAACCTAAATGTTTGAAGTTTAGCATCTTTTACTTTCTCATTTCCTTCATAGCTGCTAGTAAGTTTGTCCCACATTTCTTTGGCAGTTTGAAGATGCATCACCTTTACAAACTTGGCTTCTGCAAGTCCATTCAAGATAGCATTCATTCCCTTAGCATTTAAGTTTAATTATAACTTATCATCCTTGGAGGCTAGCACAACAGGCTTTATGTATCCAATCTCTACTACATCCCAAACATCAGCACCTAAGGCCATTAGGTATGTTCTCACTCTAACCTTCCAAAAGGAAAAATTTGTTCCATCAAAGAGAGGAGGCTTACTAGCTGAAGTCCCTTCATGACTTATCATGTTTAAGATTACAGATATACCTTTAAATAAAAGGAACCCACTCTGATAACAATTGTTGAAATTACTAAGACAACTGAGAGGGGGGGGGGTGAATCAGTTGTTACTATGCTTAAACAATTTTAATTTCAATTAAACAATTCTTAAACTTTCTTCAAGTGATCATCAATATTATACAGCATATGGATAACATAAATAATGAGCATCGGTCACACATAAGATATGCACAGAAACAGATTTTCACGAGGAAACCCATAAAGGGAGAAAACCTCTTCTTCTTTGAAATGATAGGCAGTATTTTAAGTTATGTACATCATCTATAATTTAGCACCAACTCAATGTGAGGCTACTACCTTAGTTTTACAAGCTCCAACTTGTTTGAGAGCACCAACTCTCTGGTTTCTCTAGGACCCACTAGAAGGAAGCACCAACTCCCTGAGTGTTTCAACACCAACTGGATGGAAGCACCTACTTCCAATTACACAAACTCCAACTTGTATAATAGAGAACACTTGTTCTCCCTTGCACCACCCTGCCACCGTGGTTTTTTTGGCTGCAACCATATGGAAGCTACAACTCCCTATGTTCAAGCACCCACTTGAACCTCTGAGGACAATAGTCCTCCCTAGCACCTCCCTACCTCTTTGATTACATATAAATGATTGAATAACCAACACATAGATAAATCAATTCTTACCAATTCTACAATTCTTCTCTGCTACACTATTCTTCACCTTTGTTCATATTTGGCTTGACTTGCTGTCTCTATCTATCTATCTATTCTTTCTCTGTCCTTCTCATCCTCTTTGATATGTGCACAATATTCTCTCTTCACCTTTTCTCTTATGTTCAACTTTTTTTCCTTCTCTCTGAGATTTCTTCACACTGCACATGCTATATTTTTTCAATTCTACAGTTCAACTCATTTTTTAGTCCCGATAGCCAACCACATGTTGATTAAGGCTGGTTTTCATTGATGTCAACCCTTGAAGAAAGACCCGTAGCACAAACGTTTTGGGTAATGGACCCAATAGTGTTTGATGTAAATATGAATCATTATTTTTTTGTCATGGTTGATAAGAAGTAAATATGGATGAACTCCAAAGTGCTCCCCTTATGGTGAAAGCCCTCACAGGAAGATTCTTTGTGGAGTAAGATAACCCATGCTTAATTGTGGAATAATTAGATGAAGGAAAGTGAATTTGTCAGGGAAAATATCCTAGATGGATATTTCTTTTCATGTCATTTCCGGTGGTATGTGGAACGTCACATAATTCCTCATGGTTAGAAAGTTATGGCCATGAGAAGTTGGAGACCCCAGGTTTGGGTAATGGACCCAAGTTTGTTTGATG
>JZKD02S1677577.1:655624-670745 GCA_000966675.3 Picea glauca
AGCCTACTATATGTGACAACATCTAGACCAGATGTAATGCAGGCAGTTGGACAGGTGGCATGATTTCAAGCAACACCAAAGGAATCACATGTATTAGAAGTAAAGAGGATCTTCATATATCTCAAAGGAATAGAAGAGTTTGGATTGTGTTATCCAAAGAGAAAATATCTATCACTTATGGCCTACACAGATACAGATTGGGCAGGTTGTATTGATGATCGATGAAGCACTAGTGGAGAAGATTTCTACTTAGGTGAGTGTTTGGTATAATGGATAAGCAAGAAACAATCATCGGTATCTCTATATACAGCCGAGGCAAAGTATATTGCAACAACATCATGTTGTACACAAGTTCTTTGGATGAAACAAATTTTAACAGATATACAGGTTAAGTATGATGAGCCCATTCCAATATATTTTGATAATACAAGTGCCATCAGTATCTCAAAAAACCCGGTGATGCACTCCAAGACTTAGCACATTCCAATCAAGTATCACTTTCTACGGGAACAGGTTGCAGAAAAGAACATCAGAGTTGAGTATGTGGACACAAAAGAACAAGTGGCAGACATCTTTACAAAACCACTTCCATGGGAAGCCTTTGAATATATTTGCTAAAGACTTGGAGTTATTTCTACTCCAAAAATGAATGCTTTTTGAATGCTTATCCTATATGTCTCAGATGTACACGAGGAAGCACCATAAGAGGACAGTCTGTTAGGGGGACTAGCCCCAGATTGAAAGATACCTTTGCCATTGATGACAAAGGGGGAGAGATTTATTAGATGCAGAGGAAAGAGGCATGGTTGCAGGAGCATCTGATTTATCAGATGCATAGGACAAAGACATGGTTTCAGGGGGAGCATTAGTGATATGATTTCAGTGTTGCATCAAAGTGTTGCCATCAATGCCAAAGGGGGAGATTGTTGATTAAGGTTGGTTTTCATTGATGTCAACCCTTGAAGAAATACCTGTAGAATAAAAGGTTTGGGTAATGGACCCAATAGTGTTTGATGTAAATATGACTCATTACTTTTTTTTCATGGTTGATAAGAAGTAAATATGGATGAACTCCAAAGTGGTCCCCTTATGGTGAAAGCCCTCATGGGAAGACGCTTTGTGGAGTAAGAGAACCCATTCTTAATTTTGAAATAATGAGATGAAGGAAAGTGAATTTGTCAGGGAAAATATCCTAGATGTATAGTTCTTGTCATGTCATTTCCGGTGGTATGTGGAACTTCACATAATTCCTCACGGTTAGAGAGTTATGGCCATGAGAAGTTGGAAACCCCAGGTTTGGTTAATGGACCCAAGTTTGTTTGATGGGTAATAGTATGAGTTATGATATATTTTTATATAATACTATTCTATATGGATAGTACATGTCATTTCATTTCTGGTGGTATGTAGAACGTCACATAACTCCTCACAGAGAGTATAAATAAGAGGCAAGGCTCTCGCATTTGAAACAAACTTGAGAATATTGAATATCTATAGGTGTCAGAGGTATAAAAATGATATCTAAGCCAAAATTCGGAGGAAAGTGAAGAAAAGAAGGACGAAATGCAAGGAAAGATAAATTCTTTTGATGGTGCTTTCTAAGGTATGTTATTTTCAGGTCATCTCACCATTTTTGCTATAACTTTTTTTTTATAATGATTCAGATCCTGAAATTGTTACGCAAGTGAGAAAACATATCCAAGTATATTTGGTTAAAAATTAATCTTGTGGGTCATTGCATTTTTGGAGTTACACTCTGTGGAAAATAGGATTTGTGGCCAGTCCTGAAACTAGTCAAAATTAGGTGTTTCGGGTAAAAATGTCATAAATTATTCATAACAGATCCAAATTTAGTGAGACCAAATGTTATGGTTAGGGTATAGCCTATAGTATGCTTTGTAATATTTTTAGATCATTTCATCAAACATTTTGTCTGGGGCACGCTCTACAAGGTCGCTCTCTAGAATAAGCCAGAGTTCAACAAGGTATGTCATTTTTGCTATAACTCCTTTTATGAGAGGTTCCAAGTAGTTCCACTTGGAGGAATTGCATAAAACACACTGAAGAAAATTGTATATCGGTTTCATATATTTATACATTATAGGTTCAAAGTTATGATTATTTCAAGTTAGGGTTGTTGACTAATTCAAAACTAGGCATGTGAGACTAAAGAAAAGTTTGATGAAAATGTTAGTCTCTTGTTTTTAAAGTTAAGGAAGGTTTGCATGAATGTGATCATATACACCAGGTCTATTAAATATCTACAAATCATATTTGGATGATAAAATTGATGAGGGCTTTTGGTTGTGGCACATGTTGAGTACATGGTTGAGACAAGTAGTTGATGAGTTGACACATACATGAAGTGTATAGTTGATGATGCTGATACATATTGATGATTAATAGTTGATGAGTAGTTGACACATGATTGGAAAATACTTGGTAAATGGTTGGATGCACTTGTTTATGGTACATGTTGATTACAGATTGGTGCATGCTTGATGCATTTGTTTATGGTATAGGTTGATTACAGGTTGGTGCATGGTTGATGCACTTGTTTATGGTACAGGTTGATTACAGGTTGATGCATGGTTCAGATTTATTGTTACAGGTTTACAGCGGTATATCTCACAGTGATAGTGTGACAATGGTTCCATCATTATACTTCTAATTCAGGGTGGCAGGATGGGGCAAGGACAGGTGGTTGTAGCCACCTTTCGGTTGTAGCCAAAGAACATTGGGGGTTGTAGCCTCCTTCTGGTTGTAGCTAGAGATTTGGGGAGTTGGAGCTTCCCTCAGGTTGTAGCCTGAGAAACTAGGGGGTTGGAGCCTCCTTCCAGTTGCAGCTGGAAAACAAAGGAAGTTGGTGATTCCAATGAATGTAATTCTTCAAGACATATAAGAAAAAGAATTCCATGGTTTTCTCCCAATTTGGGTTTCCACATAAAACACTGGTGTACTATGTATGTGTGTGATTGTTTATTTATTACTGCTCATTATAGGATAATAATTATAAATTGATATAAAATTTGAAGAAAAAGGATTATAATTACGTTATTACTGATTCACCCCCCCTCTCAGTAATACAACACCGCACACAGTCTCTATGTTCTTCTTTTATACATAACAATAATGGTAGTTACACTTCGAATCTTCTTAGGCAAAGAAAACGTCTCCGCAACTGAAACGCCAACTGATCAATAATCATGAATCAATTTTGCTAACTGATTCGTAACTGTTCAATTAAATGAGAGATGGAGAAGTGTCCCTCTAATCATATTCAAGTTCACCTGCATCATTGGATTAAATAATGGATCTCGCGTTTATTTCTCCATTTCACAATTCTAAATTTCTGCATTTCGGCATTCCGTGTGATGAGATAACTTGACACTCCATGTTGCAAACCTCGAAACTCCAAAAGAAGAGATTAGATAGACTAGCTTCGATCATTTTGGCATTTCTCACTTCAGCATTTTACAATTTTGCATGTCGGGAATTTCAGATACAATCATCTCGACTTTACAAGTCGCGATCTACGAAATGGAGTTTAGTTGTTAGCACCTTCCACTATTTTGCATTTCGGCATTTCACGATTTCGCAATTTTGACACTCTTGATGTGAGATCTCTTGACAACTCCACCTCTTAGTCTTTGAAAATCCAAAATGGAGTCAAGCTGTTAACACCTTCCACTATTTCGCATTTTGGCATTTCATGATTTCGACACCCTTGATGTGAGAGCTCTTGACAACTCCAACTCCCGATCTGCGAAACTCTGAAATGGAGTCAATCTATTACCACCTTCCACTATTTCGCATTTTGGCACTTCGATATTTCGCATTTCAGCATTTCGTGATTTCTCATTTCGACATTTTGTGATTTTGACACTCTTGATGTGAGATCTCTTGACAACTCCAACTCCCAGTATCCGAACCTCTGGTATGGAGTCTTTGACATTTCACAATTTCGCATTTCATGACTTCGGGTTTCGCGACTTCGGGACTCCTGTGATGAAGAGTCTTGACTCTTGACTCCTCCAACTCTTGGTATCCAAAATTTCGATAGATGTGCCTATTTCGAGATTTCGGGGTTTCACATTTTGCAACTTCGGGATTCCTGTGTTGGAGAGTTTCGACTCTTGACTTCTCAATATCCTGGTAACTAAAACCTACACCAAAAGGTTTTTTTCACATTTCGGCACTTCGACATTTCGCATGTCGTGAATTCGAGAGGTTAGAAAACCCCGTTCCTTTGACTTTCCAGTCAGCGAAATCATGATCTTTCGCCACATGTCCTATGGACCCAAAGATCCAGATCTTATCAAAAATTCATGGGCCTTTGTCATGTCTGATCAACGATTCAGATCAATCCTTGATCCGACTATTAGGAATATATCACTAATTCACAAGTCTTCGTTGTGCCTGATTCAGAATTTTGGTGTTTTGTATTTCGTGACTTCAAGACTCATGTGGTGAATTGTTTCTACACTTCCAACACCCAGTATCCAAAACTCTGATTTTCCAGTTTGTGAAAATCCAAAATGGAGTTATTTGACATGCTCTGTCCTTTTGCATTTTGGGATTTTCTGCCATGCAATCATCATTGCGCTACTGGTCTTGCCACTTTCTCTTGTTCATCATGCAATCATCGTTGTGCTGCTAGTCTTGCCAATTTCTCTTGTTCATCATCATCAGTTTGTGCTTACCATCAATGACAAACAAATACTCTGCCTTCTATCTGAAAGCATGCCAAGAAAACATTTAACCACACCACTGACAATGAATGCAACCACATAGTCCAGGAAATAGGCAACTATGACTCCACTCACTGGCACAAAGACAACTGAGATAAACATGCGGAGGACAACAAGGATGAATGACTACCTACCCCATGCAATAAGACACACCTACAAGATAAGGGACAACTTCCCCCTTTCGACATTGTTGGCATGTTTTCAGACAGAAGGCAGAGGATGATGGTTGGCATGTTTAACAGGCAGAGTATTCCTGTCATTTATGGCTTTGATGGAAAAATAGGAATAGAATATAAGCTCAGGAAGACCAGAAACGCAAAAATGATTGAATGACGAGGGCCCGTAAAGTTTGATACTCCATTTTGTAGTTTTGGCAATCGGGATTTCGGATATCAGGAGATAGAAATGTCAAGGATCATTACAACAGGAGTCCCGAACTCGCAATATGCGAAATCTTGAAATATCCTCAGCGGTCAGATCGAGGATTGATTTGAACCATTGATCAGGCATGACGAAGGCTTGTAAAGTTTGATACTCCATTTCAGAGTTTTGGCTATCGGGATTTTGGAAATCAAGAGATGGAGAAGTCAGAGACTCTCAACATTAGGAGTCCCAAAGTGCTGAAATGAAAAATTCTGAAACAAACACATTAGAAAACCACGTCAGCTAAGAACACGTGGCACAACCATGCAATGACAAGTTTAAAGTTGATTCAACATTTCAGGCACATGTAAGTCACGAATCAGAGTGACATGTGGCAGTTATTCAACACATGTCAATCCACGTGTGACGTCAGTAGGTTTACATCCTTTTGGAGTTTCAGAAATTGGGAGATGGAGATGTCAAGAACTCCTACCATAGGAGTCATGAAATCGTGACTCGTGAAATCACGATATGATCTGAGTCGTTGAATCAAGATCAAATCTATACCGTCGAATCATAGGACAAGTGGCAAGCGATTGGAATTTCACTGACTTGGAGTCAACGGAGCATAGTGTGGAAACTTGTGAGATCGCGATAAGATATGGACCATTGGATCTATGGAGATTTCAACCGTCGATCAGACTCAATGAAGTTTATAAACTCATGAAATATGAAGCGCCTTTTTTGGCACAGCCTGTGGTCACCGTCGGTGGTCACGAGAAGGGAAGGAGTCAATCTAGAAAAGCTCCATTTCGGGGTTTCGGGGATCACGACTTGGAGAGTCGAGATGCCTCATCTCCAGATTCATGAAATGTGAAATCATGAAAGTGCTTTATGGATAAGCATGTGGTCAGAGCCATTGGGCACATCGATGGAAGATGGAGAAAGAAGCTAGAGGTGATAAGCTTCACCACAGGAATGCCAAAATGCCGAAATGTGAAATGGTGAAATAAATGAAAGATTCTATGAATTCAATGCAATGGTGCAGGTGAATTTGAAGAAGATCGCAGGGCTACTGTTGCGCTTCTAAGTGTAACAGATAGAGACAAATGATGTTCTCTACCAGAGGATTTGAAGAGGACTCAGTGTGATCGCCAAAGAAGATGAAGAGTTTCAAGGCATCTTCCAGTGGATTGAGGACTATTGATACAGGTGATTGACAAATGGAAGGGGATTGAAGTCTATAGCTGAAAATAAAAAGGATAAGCTCGTTGAAGACAGAGAAGACGAAGAGCCTCAACAACCAGAGAAGATGAGAAATCTAGACAGAACACCCAGTGATGTTGAATGAGTGGGGAAAACCGCCAAAGAAGCTGAAGAGTCATGATGATGATCAGGTAAAGCACTCGAGATGTGGAGGACATTGGTGCAGTGTGAGCATGCAGAGGCATCGCGAATATTGCATGCACAAGGAGCACATAGACTATAAGAATGTGGAACAAAGAAGAGATTGTGTTGGTTTCTTTGTATGAAAAAAATAATGAGTTGTACTGTAAGAAAGTGGAGGTGATAGTATGCGTAGTGTGAGATGAAACTCAGAGGTGAGTAATAGATGATGAAGAGATAGAAGAAATAGTAGAATGGAAGAACAAGCTTGAAGAAAAGAAGAATTGCAGACAGAGGAAGAGAAGAATTGCAGAACAGTTAGAAGCAGACGAGATTTACAAAATAGAGAAGAAGTGGTAAGAATCGATTTATCTCTCTTGTTGGTTGTTCAATCATTCATTTATATTCCAGGGTGGTTGGGAGGTGCTAGGGAGTACTGTGGTCCTCAGAGGTTCAAGTGGGTGTTTGAACACAGGGAGTTGCAGCTTCCTTCTGGTTGCATCCAGAGAAACCAGGGTGGCAGGGTGGTGCAAGGTAGAACAAGTGTTCTCTGTTATACAGGTTGGAGCTTGTGTAATTGGAATTTGGTGCTTCCATCCAGATGGTGTTGGAACATTAGGGGAGTTGGTGCTTCCTTCTAGTGGGTGCTAGAGAAACCAGAGAGTTGGTGCTCTCAAACAAGTTGAAGCTTGTAAAACAAAGGTAGCAGCCTCACATTGAGTTGGTGCTCAATTATAGATGTTGTACAGAACTTAAAATACTGCCTATCATTTAGAAGAAGAAGAGGTTTTCTCCCTTTATGGGTGTCCTTGTGAAAATCTATCTCTGTGTATATCTTATGTGTGACTGATGCTCATTAATTTTATTGTCCATATGTTCTATAATGTTGATGATCATTTGAAGAAAGATTAAGAATGTATTAATAGACTTAAAATTGTTTAAGCACAATTACAACTGATTCAACCCCCCTCTCAGTTGTCTTAGTAATTTCAACAATTGGTATCAAAGCGGGTTCCTTTTTTTTTAAAGGTAGATCTGTAAGCTTAAACATGATAAGTCATGAAGGGACTTTAGCCACTAAGCCCCCTCTGTTTGATGGAAAATTTTTTTCCTTCTGGAAGATTAGAATGAGAACATACTTAATGGCCATGGGTGTTGATGTTTGGGATGTAGTAGAGACTGGATATACAAAGCCTGTTGTGCTAGCCTCCAAGGACGATAAGTTAGAGTTTAGTTTTAATGCTAAGGGAATGAATGACATCTTAAATGGACTTGGTGAAGTTGAGTTTGTAAAGGTGATGCATCTTGAAACTGCCAAAGCAATGTGGGATAAACTTATTGGCAGTTATGAAGGAAATGAGAAAGTAAAAGATGCCAAACTTCAAACATGAAGATTGAAATTTGAACAACTAAAGATGAATGAAGATGAAACAATTAGCGAGTATTTTTTAAGACTTGAAGAACTTGTAAATGCCATGAAGGGTCTTGGTGAGAAGATTGAAGAACCATTTTTAGTTCAGAAGATTTTAAGATCTCTGCTTGATAAATTTAATTCAAAATTCTCTGCAATAGAAGAACTAAGTGATCTTAAAACTCTGTCCATTGATCAACTCCTACGAACTCTAACTGCATATGAAATTAGAATTAACAAAGATAAATTCAGTACTAGAGAAGCATCTTTTAAAGCAGATAAGAATATTGATTCAGAATTAGATGATATTGAGGAAAAATTTGTGAGAAGGTTAAAGAAAGGATCAGGAAAATATCACGAGAAGTTTCCCTTAAAATGATTTAACTATGGTAAGATAGCTCATTTTGCATCTAAGTGTCCTCATCAGAAAAAGGACCAAAACTCTGATGATGAAAAGAAGTACAAATACAATAAATATAATAAGAAGAAAAGTTTGGTTGCAAATAATGACAATTCCTCATAAGACACCGATAGTGACTCTTCCTATGAAGATAAGGCAAATAACTTCATGCTTATGGCCAAAGAGGATTATGATAATAAAATCATAGGCAGTGATGATAATGATGAAGAAGTTGTGGTTGATATGGAAGGAGAGTTGATCAATGCACTGGAAGAAATTGACAGACTCAGAATTGAGAACACAAAGCAAAAACAATTGATGATACAGTTCGAGAAAGACAGTAAATAGCCTGATGAAGACTTTGCCTTGCTGAAAGTGAAATTAGAAGAGGCAAAGAAAATAGAAGACATAATAAAACAATAGTTGTCAGAGAAGAAAGCCAGTTGTGAAGTCTTAGAAGAAGAGATAGTAAAACCCAGAAAAGAAATGGAGAAGTTTAAGGGATTGTATCACCAAAATCTGCCAAGTATTAAATCCTCAGAAGGATTAACCTCCATTCTAAATCAGCAAAGAAATCCAAAGTTGAAAGCTGGATTGGGATATGAAGAAGGATCAAGTAGTGATCATCCAAGTAATACAGAACCCATCAAGTTTGTCAAATCCTCAAACATTGACAATAGTCACTCTGCAGAAACAAAGAAAGAAAGTCAGCCACCAAGAAGGAATGAAAGAAAAAGTACTAGAACCAAATTTGTAGATTAGAAATATTATCGGCATGAAAGACATCGACCTCCTCAAAGAAGACAGATTTTTTCAAGGTACAAAGGTTTTTTCTATGGTTATTGTTTTTTCTGCTCTAATTTTGGTCACAAAGCTATAAATTGTTCTTTAAGATTTAGATATGAACAATCAATGTATTCAACGAATAACTATCTTCCACAACAAATATTGAGACAACCAAGCAAAAAACAATCATAGAATATAAATCATGTGATGACTAGGAGAAGGAAACAGGTGAAACAAAACAATAGTTATGAGCATAACAATCGTTATGATCTATTATTCATCGACTAGAATGTTACAAATGTCATAATTATGGACATAAAGCTGCAGACTGCCACTTAAGGAATTACAATCTAGACTTGATCCCCACTACTGAAAATGTCAAGGTTTGGAAGAAGAAAGCAGATGACAAGTGTGGACTAGTATTATCAGCCCAAAAACAAAAGAATCCTTGGTATATTGGCAGTGGATGTTCCAAACATATGACTGGAGACAAAAGTAAGTTTCTAACTTTAAGTGAAAACAAATAAGGGAATGTAACTTTTGGAAATGATGCACCAGGAAAAATAAAAGGTAAAGGAATGGTAATCCTGAGTAATGGCAAAGGAAAAGCTCAAGATGTGTTGTTTGTAAATGGTCTGAAACATAATCTTCTAAGTGTCAGTCAAGTTTGTGACAAAGGATGTGAAGTTGTTTTTACTTCTAAAGACTGTAAAATAAAGGATTTGAGTTTAGGACAACTGATTGCAAAAGGGATAAGAACAGAAAATAATGTATATGTGTTAAAAGAAGAAAAAGAAGAATGTCACTTAAGAAAGTATGATGAAAGTTTGTTGTGGAATAGGAGACTTAGACACCTAAATTTTGATCATATAATCAAGCTCAAAAACAATGGGACAGTAAAGGATCTTCCGAAGATATCAAAGCCATACGACTCTATTTGTAAACCCTGCCAGATAGGAAAGCTTACTCGCACTCAGTTCAAATCTAAAAACTTTCCCTCAACAGAAAAACCTCTCCAGTTAGTACATATGGATTTATGTGGACCATCAAGAAAATAAGGTACAAGTAAAGAAAACTATTTTATGTTGATTATTGATGATTATTCTAGACTAACATGGGTTGCCTTTTTAAAGGAAAAATCTAAAGCATTTGAAAAATTCAAAGTGTTTAAGGCTCTGACTGAGAATAAAACAGGAAAAAGATTAAAGGAAGTAAGGTCTGATAGAGGAGAAGAGTTTAGTTCATGGAACTTCAAAGAGTCTTGTGATAAACATGGGATCAAAAGAGAGTACACAATTCCAAGGAATCCACATCAAAATGGAGTTGTTGAGAGGAAGAATAGATCGGTACAACAAATGGCAAGATCAATGATGAATGAAAGGAACATACCTCAGACTTATTGGGTGGAAGCAATTCATATAGATTTTCATATCCTTAACAAAGCTCATCTCAGGCCACATAGTGAAAAGACCCCTTATGAACTATGGTTTGGAAGACCTGGTTTGATAAAGCATTTTAAAGTTTTTGGGAGTAAATGTTATATCAAAAACAATGATGAAAATATTGGCAAATATGATGACTGGGCTGATGAAGGTATCTTTTTGGGTTATGCTACAAATAGTAAAGGGTACAGATGCTACAATAAGAGACTGCATAAAATAGTTGATTGTATAGACATAAAATTTGATGAAGAAATCACAGTCAGAAATGTAAGTAGTGTTGAACCAAGAACAAAAGATATAGTTGAAGATGAAGATGAACAGGTCCTAGGATCAGAAGAGGAAGAATCTAAATCAAATGAAGATACAAATACTTAGACTGACACAAATTAGTAGAAAGAAGAAAAATCACCTCTCGGAATTATTAGAAAGAATCATCCTAAAAATCAAATAATTGGAGATATAAATAAAGGAGTTCAGACAAGAAGGAAATTGATTAAAGATGCAGAACAATCTCATGTTGCCTTTTTATCTATGACTAAACCTAAAATTTTTGAGGAAGCTAGCCAAGATGATGATTGGATTAGAGTAATGAATGAAGAGCTTGATCAGATTGAGACGAACAATACTTGGGAACTTGTCCCTAGACCTGAAGATAAAAATGTAATAGGTTCCAAATGGGTGTTCAAGAATAAAATGAATGAAAAAGGACAAGTTGTTAGAAATAAATCCAGATTGATCTATAAAGGGTATGCACAAGTTGAAGGTCAGGACTTTGATGAAACTTTTGCACCAGTGGCAAGATTGGAAGCTATAAGAATGTTTCTTGCTTATTCATGTCATAAGAACTTTAAAGTTTATGAGATGGATGTTAAGTCAGCATTTCTTAATGGAGATCTAGAGGAAGAAGTATATATGGAGAAACCTAAAGGATTCTCATTGACAGATAATCCTAATAATGTTTGCAAGATGAAGAAGGCCTTATATGGAATGAAACAAGCACCACGAGCTTGGTATTATAGACTGGACAAATTTTTACACGATAAAGGATTCAAGAAAGGTACTGTTGACATCAACCTTTACGTTAAGTCTGAAGGTGATAATTTATTAGTTGTTTTGGTTTATGTAGATGATATTATTTTTGGGTGCACTAATGAATCATCTATCCAGTGGTTTGCTAAATCTATGCAAACAGAATTTGAGATGTCCATGATAGGAGAACTGTCATATTTTCTTGGCTTACAAGTAAAACAGAGTTTTGTAGGAATTTTTATTTCTCAAGAAAAATATTTGAAAGAGATGTTGAAGAAATTTTAGATGGAAGATTCCTCTCCAGTTAGCACACCTATGGTGGTTGGTTGCAAGCTCAATAAAAATGATGTCTCACCAGATGTTGATCAAAGGACATATCGCTCTATGATAGGCAGTCTTTTGTACATCATAGCATCTCGTCCTAATATAATGCAAGCTCTTGGAATGGTAGGTCATTATCAGTCTGCTCCTAAACAAAGTCATTTGGTAGTTGTCAAAAGGATATTCAAATACTTGAAGGAAACAATGACTTATGGTCTATGGTATCCCAGAAATCAGAATTTCCAGTTAACTGCTTATTCAGATGTAGATTGGGCAAACTCTGTTGATGAGAGAAAAAGAACTAGTGGAGGAGCATTATTTCTAGGTGACTCATTAGTAGCATGGCTTAGAAAAAAACAAGGATCCATTTCATTGTCAACTATAGAGGCAGAATACATTGCTACTGCTACTTACTGCACACAAATTTTGTGGATGATTCAAACTCTTGCAGATTTGAACGTGTCTTACACTGAACCCATTCCAATTCACTGTGATAACACCAGTGCTATTAGTGTCTCTAAAAATCCTGTTCTTCATTCCAAGACTAAGCATATTCTAATAAAGTACCATTTTCTCAGAGAACAAGTTACAAACAAAATTGTTCAGCTGAATTATATTCCTTCTATAGAACAAATTGTTGATATCTTTACTAAACCGTTAGCTGCAACCCCTTTTGGATATCTTCATCACAAGTTGGGGGTTATAATTTCTTGTATCTAATATGTTCACTTGGTCAAGGGGAGTACTTATTGAATATCTGGTGTATTTCAAGGATGCTCATAGTTGACAGGGGGAGTATGTACTGCAACAGCTTAGGGGGAGCATGTTATTTCTTTGGCATTGATGTCAAAGGGGGAGAAAGTGTGATGATTTCAAGAGCAGAGTATATGTTACAATGGCATTTTCACAGTGGTATAGTTGCATGTTTTTCATGATTTTAAGATGTTTCAGTGGTGTAGTTACATCATGGGGTTGCCATCAATGCCAAAGGGGGATATTGTTGGCATGTTTTCAGACAGAAGGCAGAGGATGATGGTTGGCATGTTTAACAGGTAGAGTATTCTTGTCATTGATGGCAAGATCGGAGTATTCCTGTCATTTATGGCTTCGATGGAAAAACAAGAATAGAAGATAAGTTCAGGAAGACTAGTAGTGCAACAATGATCGAATGACGAAGGCCTGTAAAGTTTGATACTCCATTTCGGAGTTTTGGCAATCGGGATTCCAGATATCAGGAGATAGAAATGTCAAGGATCATTACAATAGGAGTCCCGAACTCGCGATATGCGAAATCGTGAAATATCTTTAGCCATTAGATCGAGGATTGATTTGAATCGTTGATCAGGCATGATGAAGGACCATAAAGTTTGATACTCCATTTCAGAGTTTTGGCTATCAGGATTTCGGAAAATCGGGAGATGGAGAAGTCAGAGACTCTCAACATTAGGAGACCCGAAGTGTCGAAATGCGAAATATGGAAGAAGACATGTCAGCAAACCACCTCAACTAAGAACACGTGGCACAACCAGGAAATGACAAGTGTCAAGCTGATTCAACATTTCAAGCAAATGTAAGTCATGAATCAAAGTGACACATGGTAGTTATTCGACACGTGTCAATCGACGTGTGACATCAACAAGTTTACATCCTTTCCAAGTTTCTAAAATCGGGAGATGGAGATGTCAAGAACTCCTACCACAGGAGTCCCAAAATCATGACTTGCGAAATTGCGATATGATCTGAGTCGTTGAATCAAGATCAGATCTGGACCATCGAATCATAGGACAAGTGGCAAGCGATTGGAATTTCACTGACTTGGAGTCAACAGAGCATGGTGTGGAAACTCGCGAGATGCGAGATGGTGATAAGATCTGGACCATTGGATCTATGGAGATTTCAACCGTCGATCAGACTCAATGAAGTTTATAAACTTGCGAAATATGAAGAACCTTTTTTGGCACAACCTGTGGTCACCGCCAGTGGTCATGAGAAGGGAAGGAGTCAATCTAGAAAATCTCCATTTCGGGGTTTCGGGGATCGCGACTTGGAGAGTCGAGATGCCTCATCTTGAGATTCACGAAATGTGAAATCGTGAAAGTGCTTTATGGATAAGTGCATGGTCATAGCCATTGGGCACATCAATGGAAGATGGAGGAAGAAGCTATAGGTGCTAAGCTTCAGCACAGGAATGTCGAAATGTCGAAATGCGAAATGGAAAAATAAATGAAAGATTCTATGAATTCAATCCAACGGTGCAGGTGAAGCTGAATAAGATCACATGGTTACTGTTGTGCTTCTAAGTGCAACAACTAGAGACAAATGGTGGTCTCTGTTAGAGGACTTGAAGAGGACTCAGTGTGATCGCCAAAGAAGATGAAGAGTCTCAAGGCATCTTCCAGTGGATTGAGAACTATTGATACAGACGATTGATAGATGGAAGGGGATTGAAGTCTGTAGCTAAAAATAGAAAGGATAAGCTCGTCGAAGATAGAGAAGACGAAGAGCCTCAACAACCAGAGAAGATGAGAAATCTAGACAGAACACCCAGTGATGCTGAAAGCGTGGGGAAAACCGCCAAAAAATTTGAAGAGACGCAATGATGAATAGGTAAAGCACTCAAGATGTGGAAGAGATAGGCACGATGTGAGCATGAAGAGGCATGGAAAATATTTCATGCACAAGGAGCACGGAGACTATAAGAATGTGGAATAAAGAAGAGATTGTGTTGGTTGCTTTGTATGAAAAAATAAATGAGTTGAACTGTAAGAAAATGGAGGTGATAGTATGTGCAGTGTGAGATGAAACTCAGAGATGAGTAACAGATGATGAAGAGACAGAAGCAAGATTAGAATGGCAGAACAAGCTTGAAGCAGAGAAGAATTGCAGACAAAGGAAGAGAAGTATTGCAGAACAGTTAGAAGCAAACCAGATTTACAAAACAAAGAAGAAGTGGTAAGAATTGATTTATCTGTCTTGTTGTTTGTTCAATCATTCATTTATATTCCATGGTGGTTGGGAGGTGCTAGGGAGGACTGTTGTCCTTAGAGGTTCAAGTGGGTGCTTTAACATAGGGAGTTGCAGCTTCCTTCTGGTTGCAGCCAGAGAAACCAAGGTGGTAGGGTGGTGCAAGGGAGAACAAGTGTTCTCTGTTATACAGGTTGGAGCTTGTGTAACTAGAAGTTGGTGCTTCCATCCAGTTGGTGCTGGAACATTAGGGGAGTTGGTGCTTCCT
>JZKD02S1677577.1:677115-697038 GCA_000966675.3 Picea glauca
AGGTGCATTTGTAAGGCCAAAAGGCATGACCAAAAATTCATAATGGCCTTCATGAGTTTGGAATGTTGTTTTTGGGATATCTTCTTCCTTCATTCTGATCTGATGATACCTTGAAAAAATATCCAATTTTTTGAAATAGATTGCTCCATGTAGTTCATCTAACAATTCATCAATGACGGGAATGAGAAACTTATCTTTAATACTGATCTTGTTGATCTCTCTATAATATGGATACATAATCCATGAGTTATATTTATTGAATACCATTACCACTGGTGCAGAGTAAGAACTTTGGCTAGGTATAATAATTCTAGCCTCTAACATTGCTTCAACCATGCGCTCAATTTCACTCTTTTGGGTGTAAGGGTCTCTGTATGACCTGATGTTAGGAGGAACACTCTCAGGAATTAGGTGAATTTCATGATCATGATTTCGATTGGGTGGAAGACCTTTGGGAATATCTTCAAACACTTTGGAATGCTTAGCAATGATCCTTTGGAGATATTGAGGAATAGATGGCTTAGATGTTTGAACATCTGGTGATCATACTTGTGCAATAACGCCTTGATGCCCCTTTTTCAATAATTTTGTCATGCCATTAGAGCTTATTACCTTACCGGGTTTCCCTCTGACACCTCTTAACTCGTTTTCTTTTCCTTCCAATGAAAATTTCATGAAAAGTTCTTGAAAATTAAAATCCATTGTTCCTAATGATTGTAACCATTGGATTCCTAGTACAACATCTGCACCACCAATGGGTATAACAATCATTGGACTATTCATTACATATTACCCTATAGTAATATTGATCTTATTGCATTTTCCTGAGAAATTGATAGTTCCTCCATATGCAATCATTACTTGAAACTCTGGCACTGGATATACAAAGCAATTGAGAGCTTTGCCTAATTTATAGTGAATGAAATTATGAGTACTGGTAGAATCAATTAGGACTATTACCTTTTTATTTTTGATGTATCCTTCGATCTTGAGGGTTTGAGGAGTGATAATTCTAGACAATGCATTACACAACATTGTGGGAGTCAACTCTTCAGACGAAATTGCTTCTACATTTTCATCTTGAGATGGTTCTTGTTCCTGTTCTTCTTCCTCTTCACAATCTATGTAGAATAATTTCTTCTCAGCACACTTATGTCCCTTACTGTACTTGTTGTAACAATTAAAACAACAACTTTTTGCTTTTCTTTCCTCCAATTGTTGAGGTGTCAACCTTGTAGGTTTAGGTGTTTTATAAGAAGGAGCATTGTTCTCTCTATAGATGTTAGGATTGGTCCTTCTAGTAGCCATGGCCATATTTTTACTTTCAACATTTCTTGCCACCTTAAATGCATTCTCTAATGATTTGGGTTCCCAAAGGCAAACCTCATGTTGAATTTCATCCTTTAAAGTTCCTATGAATACATCAATCAACTGCTCATCTGGAATATTGGTTACCTTTATATTCAATATTTGGAAGTTTTCAATGTGCTCGGTAACTAAACCCTTTTGCTTGATATTTATCAGTTGGCTAAAGAAGGTATTGCTCCTTGTATCCTCATAGTGTGCTATCATTTCTTTCATGAAAATTGTCCAAGTGACGAGTGATTTGCGAGAACAAAGCCATCAATACCATACAAATTGATTAGGTTCTAAATATAAAGAAGTAATTCGTACCTTTTGTATATGTGGCACATTATGGAGATCAAAGAATTGCTCCATCTAAAGTATCCATGTGATTGGATCCTTGCCATCAAACTTCCTCATATCAATCTTAGGAACATAGTTGGTCTTCAAACCAAAGTTGGAGTTTCTCCATTCTTGATTCACCTTCCTTGTATCCTCATCATGAATTTCATGGGATGCATTTTCACTTCTAGGTGTCTTCTCTGTTATAATTTTTTTCAATACTTCCATGATCTCCCCTTTTAAACCCTCCATCATCTCTTGTAGTTCATCTTTTGTTACTATCTTCTTTTGTAAATCATTTATGTCCCTACGCATTTCTTCACCCTCATCAAGAGTTCAAGTAGGATTGTCTGGAGGCTTATTTTGTGTAGAATTTCCCTTTTTAGGTGGCATATTGGCCAAGTATCACTTTTGAACCTTGATTTTGAGGTGGTTCTGCTAGAAAATCTTTCTTCTATTGTATCTCCCAAGTTTCGGCCCTTCTAGGTATGGAAATTTATTTCATGTATTTCTATGATATTTATCTTCTACAATTCCACAGTTCTGATCAAAATTGGATGTGCCAAGTGGAATTTACGGTAACTTCCCCAAAACTTGCTGATTGTTTTCCTTTCCAGGAGATCTCACTTGTATAGCAATCCCCACACAAAATAATTGATATAAAATTATGAAAATCGCACTAGAAATACTACAGACTGTCCACGATCCAATGAAACCAATCCCACTCAATTTGGATACTCTAGGAATAAGTTATGATTGTTTTACCTGAAACACCTTCTTGAGACTAGTCAATAGGACTAGTCAGATACCCTATCTTAAACAGGTTGTATATACAAATTTAAGATGACCCAGAAGTCGAAAGTTTTACCACAGATACCTTACTAAGTTATGTGAATATCCTTTGGATTTTAGGGTCTGAAACGTTACATAAATATTTTTATAGAGAAAATTACGCAATGACTTAGTTCAGGATGATTCCAGAACCCTATCTTGTATAGGATGTATCTCCAAAATTTTAAGGCTTCAGGAGCTGAATTTTGAACCCAACGTACCTTGATCCATATAATAAATATCCTTAGATCCGTTCCTTATGAAACATTGTAGAGAAAAAGGTATAGTGAAAATTCCAAGGTGTCTCAGATGTAGCAGCGAAACCCCAAGACCTTGAGCTCTGATACCATATGTTAAGAACCAAATATCAATATAGCATAGAAAAACCTTAGAAAAAGTACTCAGGGCCTTGAAAAAGAGATAATTTTAGATAATAAGCCTCTTCGAGGGGGCAACCTCCTTTTACCCCACTTAAATGTTCAAGTACAAGATGATTCAAAATGCAAATGTCTCCTTGGTATATATAGGAGATTAGGAAGTATAATTACAAATAATGGCCTAAATCTAACATAAATAAAATAACATTAATAATATAATATGCCCCAATTAAGAGGTAATGAGCCAATATTGGGGCTTAACAATGCCATACAGGTTTATTCATTTAATAATTAACGACGCGATGTGCCCTTTAGGATGCACTAGGTTCTCCAAGGGTGCCACTCACCTATTTCTGTTTTTCTTGTGCAACGTGCCCTTCAGGATGCACCACATGCTCCAAGGGTGCCACTCCCCTCTTGAATGACTTGGTAGACATCAAAAACCCATGGAGCCAATACTCTACCAGGTGATCTTGTTGAAGACTAAGGGACTCTAAGGAATAAGGCCCCTACCTTATTTTGCACTCCTTAGAATCATTGTGAGAAATTGTCGCAGTCATCCCTCACTGCATCACGAGTCTTCTCGAACTAGGTAGTCATTAACCTATAGTTCGATCCATGGTGGGAGTGCTAGTAGGTTGTGGCAGGGCTATTTTCCACACCTCTCCCTCAATGTCTACGGTAGTTGTGCATGACCCCTCTACTCCACATGTGAGTCTGGTCGATAAGCTATCGTCAGCGTGCATCATCAAAAAATCATGTCAGAAATATATCCATAATCATATCATCTAATCAGATTTACTAATATGACATATAAAACAATCAAACCCCTATAGTTCACTCCTTGACTAGATCTGGAGTCCAAGGGGTTCCATCGATGCCTTTACATCCTCGAGGTCCAAAATCCTACACACTCAGTAAAATTGAGTCAATAGCACCTGTTTATGTCAACGCAACAAAACAACATGTCATCAACCCATAACGCCTCATAATCATAATCAACTTCCCAAATGTATAATAACCCGGATCACTTACGAGCTAGTGTCCTCAAGGAATAAGTTGCTCAGTGCGCGCAAGAAAGGGATGTTACTGATTTGATAAAAAAAAGTCTTTAGAATCACAAACACTCTAGTGTAACATAAAAAATGCAAGAATCCCACCACAGTATAATATTCTTAAAGCATTTCTTCACATTCATTGATTTTTTGAGATATATGAAATTCCTTCTGATCATATGCACTCTAAGTAATGGCTACCTATTGAAGTTCCAATTTGATTAACCCATCCATAATTAAAAGAAGATTAAATTTAATTAACAATGTATTGAATTAGTCATGTGTTGTTTAAGTATTGACAATAATATAGTCTTCTCCACACAAAATGCTACAATACATAATTATAGTCGGTGATGAACATTCTTTGTAAATTTAATGTTACCTTTTACCATTTTTTGGGTGATTAACTTTTTTTTTATTAGTGGCATGGTTGGTCTTCAATGGTATGCTTCCTAAGGTGATATATATGAGAAAATGAAACATGAATGATGAAAAACACATCATTTTCTTTCAGATAAAGGAGGAATCCAACTTTCTATTTGCATAAGAAAATTAAAGTGGTTGCAAGGGAATGAGAGTCATTCAATATGTTGTAATTGATCTAGGCATGTTTTGTGTATTCTTATGAATCTACATGTAAAAAATTGAAAATATAAACAGCATGCGATGATGGGCTACATTTAGAAGGACATGAAGCAAAATAATCCCAATTCCCTGTGTAGAAAGTGCTAACAAGCATTAGATAAGTGGCATATTATTTCTCTTGCATGCTATCATAATTCTTACTATTATTAATGATGATGAAAAACTATCAGAAAAAATATATTCTCTCTTCCTTCTTTGAACAAATGATCACACCTCTTTGGGATAACTATTTTGAATCTTCTAGAAGAATGTTGGGATGATCATGTAGTTGCATCCATAAGAAAGCTTTTAGCGAATTAGGTGTTCAATTGATTAGTAGAGGTATGTTTCAAACCTTTATATGCAGGGTTAAAACCTTCCTTGAATAGCCCTAATTGATCGAGGAGGATCTCAGTGGCCACCCACCTTTTCCAACTGGCTCAAAATAATTTTTTGGCAACTTACTATTTTTAGTCGTTTTTTGGTTCCTGAACTTTTGGAGTCATTTTGAGGGACTAAACAACGTTTTTTTGTGACCGAGAAACTCAATCATGCTAAAAGAATCTAATTGAGTCCCTTAAATGAAGTTCCTCATCAATACCTTTCCAACAAGTTATCGTTCACCCTAAACGAAGATCGTATGCAAAAGTTACGACCTCAGGAAGTTGATGTACTTACTTACCCCAACGGGGCCCACATGACTTTTGGTGCTTCATGTCCTAGGGTTGGGTTTTAGGATCTATATGGTTTTGGAATTCATTTTTATTGTAAAAGGGCCTTTAGAGCCTCATTTTACTAATCTTCTTGCGAATGAGAGTATTCATCACATCTCTTCTCATAGATAAGTTGCCACCATTCTAGCAAGCTTGTTTTCAATCAACATTTTATAGTTTTCAACATATTTATTATTTAATAGAAGTCAAGTTTTATTACATCTCTGTTATTGTTCACTGTGCCTCTATGTTAATATTATAAATCTGTGATTTCATTTTGTCCTGCTCATAAATCCGGATAAGTGGTATCAGAGTGGTTTTCTCCTTGTCGTTTTTTAATGCATGTCCTTGACACGGTCAAGGTATAAAGAGTTGGGTATTGAGCTTGTTTCTCTTCAGGAAAACTACTCTCACACGCCTAATAAACCGTCCATGGAGGGAGAAAAGAAAGACGACGAGACAGGAGATCCTTTCAAAATGTTTCTCAAGGAATCCCTTGAGCAACAGAGGAATGAGATGATAGACAGTGTTGCATAAATCATTAGATGGTTTTCAATAAACGACACATCCACCTCAAGCAGAGGTGCCACCCCATTCAAGGTACAAATCAATTTTTATATTCCTACATTTGAAGGTCAAATAGATACGGATGTTGTAGATAAATGGTTAAACCTTCTAGAAGGGTATTTTTTTGTCAACAACTTTTTATATAAAGAAAATATTACATTTGTTCTCCTCAAGGTCATCCCCCATGTCAAATATTGGTGGGAGACTTTATATGATCAAAAGGAAATAGAGGGATCCATATTATTTGCAGTTGCAACCACTTGGGGTTCCTTCATGGATTTTATTAAGGAAAAATAATACCGTATTGGAAGTTATGACGACTTGTATACAAGATGGACCACACTGCGGGAAGAAAGAGACCAAACAGTGCCATAGTTCAGTAATTCCTTCCATACCTTGCACACCAAGATGGGTATCAAATATTTTGAGTGGCCTCTGGTGCTCAAGTACTGCAATGGTTTGCATAGATACATCCAAACATAAATATATTTTTTGGACATCTCATGTCTAGGTGCATCCTATCGATATGCCATCAAAATAGAGAAGAACCTGAAACAAAAGACGCGACAGTTTGGGTTTGGGAATCCATCAAAGAAGAAGAAAGGAAAGGGTAGTCCCAAGCCACAAAATAAAGGACAAAGAAAATATGGGAAACCTCAGGACAACCAATCCAATCCATAGGCAAAGAAGGACAATGGGAAGATGAAGAAAGATATCAAGAAGTGGTGCGACTTCCATAAGAGCCCCTGGAATGACATTGTTGATTGCCTCTCAAAGTAGTTATTTGTGGCTAAGGTGAAATTCTCTTAATCATATGTGGGATCTGAATCTAAGTCAGAACTAGAAAATGGGATATAGATCATTGACACAGAACCTGGTACTATCCTTGCTACCACCAAGATCCATCCTAGTGAACTTGATGAGGCAAAGGAAGGTGAGCGCCTCTTTCATTCATGGATATGGGTAAAAGGAACTCCATTGTACTTCATTGTTGATAGTGGTAGCCAAAAGAACCTCATCTCAGTAGAGGTCATCAAGTGCCTAGCCCTGTCGATAATGTCACACCCGCAATCCTACACCATCACCAAGGCTATGGGTAACAATTATTTTGAGCTCAACCTTCCCCCCTTCCTTGGATTTCACCCTATGTTCAATGTGGACCTCCTTCAGCCTTATTTTGCACCATTATTGGACACCTCAGAGATAGCAGAACCATTGACACCAGCAAAGATCAATATTGGTTGCATGGAACATGCATCAAGTAATCATATCATGGACACACAGGTCATGGGCACTCACCAGAAGAGGATCAAGATTTATAGGGTTGTCAAAGTAGGGAAACTACTGCACCAAGGCAAGTGGCTCACCCAAGGCCAAATTCAGCAGACATTTCCTCATATGATGGGGGCACTCAACGCAATGGATACCATTACTTACTAATGGGGGAGGATTGATATAGAAGGATCCCAGTGGCCACCCACCTTTTCCAACTAGATCAAAACCGTTTTTTGGCAACTTACTATTTTTAGTATTTTTTCTATTCATGAACTTCGGAGGCCATTTTGAGGTCCTAAACGATGTTTTTTCACGATCGAGAACATAATTAATATGAAAAATATTTGATTAAGACCCATAAATGAAGGTCCTCGTCAATATATTTCCAACAGAGCTATCGTGCACCCTAAATAGAGATCGTATGCAAATGTTACGATCCTAGGAAGTTGATGTACTGACTTACCCCAACGGGGCCCACATGAATTTTGGCGCTTCATCTCCTAGGGTTAGGTTTTTGGATTTCTATGGTTTTGGAATTCATGTTTATTATAAAAAGGCCTTTAGAGCCTCATTACACTCATCTTCTTTTGAATGAGTGTCGTCGTCACATCTATTCTTAGAGATAGGTTGCCACCATTCTAGCAAGCTTGTTCTTAGTCTCCATTTTACAATTTTCATCATATTTCTTATTTAACAGAAGTCAAGTTTTAATGTATCTTTTTTATTTTTCATTGTGTCTCTATGTTAATATTATAAATATGTGATTTTATTTCGTTTCTCTCATAAATCCGGATCACTGATAAGCCATAAATAAGTAATGCAAATATGGAAAGAATGGTCACTTGTAGTCATGTTTTTCATGTGATTCAAGCCAGACTAAATTTAGGCACTTATTTATCTCTCCATTATATTCTAAATGAGGTAAGGTTTGATACCTTGCACCTTCATTAGATCTAATAGGGAAAATATTGTAGTATTAATACATAAACTATGTTATTCCATAATGAATTATTTATTTCAATCTTTCCTTTTTTTAGACAAACAATGGTGCTTATTGTTGAGGAGCCTCTTTTGGTAGAAAAACCATAGAGGTTTTGTATGTTTTAAATCAAGTATCCTTGAATATGGGAAATGTATTAGAAGTTAGAGGCTAGTTTCTCCATTGATAAGAATTTAGCAATAATGAATGTAACCCTATAGAAGTAAACTTATGTCCTATGTTGATTCCTTATTATCAGTTGGGTGATTAGAACCTTTCAGATTGGTAGTAAAGTCTTATATGTCCTAGTCATACAAAATATCAAAACGATTGATTTCTTCCATTTTGGCTTCAATTTTTCCCCTATCATATTGTTAGGATATTTAGACACATAAGAGTTATTTAAGATCAACTTGATCTAATGTGTCATTAAGTTAAAGTATGTTTCTTAGTGTGTGTCTTTAGTATGCATTAGTATGCATTTGTAATAAAGTAATCTGATGGTCACAATATGTTCCCGACATAGAGTGATCTGATGGATCATATTATCCTTGATCTTAATGGTTACATTGATCCATGTCTCAACATATGATTGGTCCATGATCTCTATTTAAAGAACATGGAGGGTCATTTTCCGATGATCGATTGTGAGAAAATTTCATGTAATATTTTTTATAATTAATAAATTGCCTCAAGTGACCACATTGGCTAGGGCCATGGATGTTTCCCCAAAAGCGTTTTACCACGTAAAAACATTAGTGTGTCAATCTTTGATCGGGTTGTATGAGTCATTACTAAAAAAAATTATCCTCTGTTTGAATACCTGTGTTGTCGAGCATGGTATCAGAGAGCATTTGAAGACCCACTCTTGTTGTAGATTGAGATCTTCGAGCCATGTAGTCACATATATGTTTTCTACTATTTATGTACATTTCTGGGTCGAGAGGATTGTTCCATTATGTTTGAGCGATCATTTCAGTTAGGAATGTTTTTTGTTTCACTTGAAAAAACTTTTGTTTTCCCAAGATATGGCCATTTCTGTCAAATCCGAAGGTATAAATCCCGAATACACCCCTTTTGAATTTTTATAGAGATAACATTTCGGTTTTTTTCTTGTTTCCAAGTTGATACTCTTTTCAGTCTACATATTCTCTTTTCCTCGTGCCCTATGTGATCTCAGCAAATCCGAAATAAATAAAAAAGTGTTTTCTTGTCAATGTATTCTCTGTGTCATCTCGACAAATTAGAAACAGAGAGAAAACTGGAATTTTTTGTGTAAAGTGACCAAGATATAACCCTTGTTGTTGTCGAGAAGCAAATTTGTTTTTCTGTGTGAACACATGAAAATATTTTTTTTTAGCACACACCTCAAGATTGTATTACACAACAATAACAACACCCCCCATCCTTCTTCTTAATATTATAATGTGTTTAGCACCAACTCACCTCGTTAAAAGTTATTTTACTTAGTAAGAGGTATTCAATTCAAGTCTTTGTTTTATTACTTTTTGAAAAATTTCATGCATTCATTGTCTCTATTTTGTTACTTTTTGAAAAAAAATTATGCATTCATTATAAAGTGTATTTTCACTTAAATTAGAAAAGTGAATCACTATAAAGTAGCTTTAATATTTTTTTTTTAGTTACTTTTTGCATGCAACTTTAATTTACAATGTAACTTCATTCTAAAAGTGATTCTCTTTTATTCTATAAATGTGGGTTACTTCATAAGAAACTTATTTGTAAAAGAGATGTCGTAAGAAAGTTAGTGAAGGAGGGGCATCACCACGTGGACCAACTTCTACTTCCCATGTGGCTCTTTGGTGATCGTTTATGCTTCTTTTTCAAAAGGGCATAAATTTCACATCGGAAGTCCATTTTCAGTGCCCTTTTTTTTAAACATCCTATTTTTTTGAGAGATTTCCATCCAGACCATCAGTTCCAGATTTTAAATCCATATTCTTTGCATATTTAATATGAATTCTCCTGGTGATATTTTTCTTACTAATACCAGCTATTTTTCATGGAAATCCCATATGGAGGATGTATGAAGAAGTAAAGGATTGTACGGGATTAACTTGGGAAAATAATAAGAACCTAGTGATTATGAAAATAAAATCAAATGAGATAATAGGAATGATGAAGCACATTGACTAATTAGAATGTCCAACTCTCTTGATTTAAGGTTTCACCTTCAAGGAATTAATGCCCCCGATGAAGCTTGGGAAAATATTATTGGTAAACACAATATTATTCGAGCCCACAAGTTAGAGAATCAGTTATTGACTTTATGTCCCAATAATTTTCCTTATATTGAAGATTATTTATCTAATTTCCAAAAACTTACGCTTTTGTGTATAGACTACAAATTAGATCTGATAAAAGATTGATGCATATATGTTATTCTTTCTAAGTTTGGTAGTGCATATTTTGTTTTTTTATCCACCTTTTATTTGACCAAAGAATCTCTATGAACTGTTAATAAAGAACCCTCTCTTGAGTCCTTTTGTGATTCTCTAATTTGAGAGCAAGATAATCTTGTGCAACTTGGAATGATCATCTCTACAGGTACATACAACAAATCCTTAGTGGCCCAACAGAAAGATAAATCCAATAATCCCAAGAAAAAACATCCTCTACATAACAAAAAGAAAAACAAGGGTCCCAAACCCTCTTCGTCAGCTTTTTCTCCTAATGGTGACAAAAAATCAAAATCAAAACGTAAGAAAACTTATAGACATTACAATTTATGTAGGAAATATGTTCATGTGGAGTCTAAATGTTTTAAAATGATGGAAGCCTTAGAAGAAGAAATGAATAAGCACAACATGAGAATTGATTCTTGTTAAGCCCTAATATTGGCTCACTACCCCTTAACCGGGCCATATTACATTAGTAATGTTATTTTATTTATGTCAGCTTTATTCCATTAGTTGTAATTATACCTCCTAGTCTTCTATATATACCAAGGAGACATTTTCATTTTGAATCATCTTGTACTTGAATATTTATATGGGGTAAAAGGAGGTTTCCCCCTCGAAGAGGCTTATTATCTGAAATTACATCTTTTTCAAGGCATTAAGTACTTATTCTGAGGTTTTTCTATGCTATATTGATATTTGGTTCTTAGCATATGGTCCTGTTGCAACCTTTGAATGAGAGTCCACACTTTTTCATCATTCTTCCATTCATCCCTTGCTTCTATTATCCAATCGATTTTGATGATCGAGATAGCACAGAGAAAGGCCTAAATATCTTCACCCTTTCTTGAGAGTGCATCAGATACATTTACATGGAAAAATGATTCACTATGGTACAAAGATCACTTATATCTATGTAAGAACTCCCAACTCAAACAAAAGGTACTATTGGAATTGCACACTTCTCAAGTAGGAGGGCACTCAGGATTTTTGAAAACCTACCATAGGGTCAAGAAGGTTTTTCTTTGTGATGGCCTTAAAACTGATGTTCAAAGGTTTGTGGTAGAATGTTTGGTTTGCCAAAAAACTAAGGTGGAAACAATTAAGACCCCAAGTATTTTACAACCATTAGCCATCCCACGTCAACTCTGGGAGGAGGTTTCCATGGATTTCATCACAGGGTTACCGAGGTCTGAAGGAAAGAGTGTCATCATGGTGACTGTTGATAGATTGACCAAATACGCACACTTTTGTGCACTCTCTCATCCCTTCAAAGCTAGTATAGTTTCCACTGCATTCATGGAGACAGTTCAAAAGATACATGGTAGCCCAAAGATTATTGTAAGTGATAGAGATCCCATCTTCACTAGACATTTTTGGACATAATTATTTTCTTGTTTGGGTACTCAATTGGCTCATATCTCATCCTATCATCCTCAATCTGATGGAGAAACCAATATAGTGAACAAATGTCTGGAAGGATACCTTAATTGCTTTGTCTCTGATAAAAAAACACAATGGTTCAAATGGTTACCCTTGGCATAATGGTGGTATAACACTTCCTTTCATACTGCAACAAAAATGACACCATTTATGGCACTCTATGGATACTACCCTCCTTCCAGCACTTCTTCTCTAAAATAAAAATCTAAGGTTCAAGCAGTGGAATATCACATCGAGCATCAACAACAAGTTCTCCAAATCTTAAAGGACAACCTAACCATGGAACAAAATCACATGAAACAACAAGCAGATCAACATCATAGTGAAAGAAGTTTTGAAGTAGGGGATTGAGTGTTTTTAAGATTACAACTATACAAACAGATGTCCCTCAAGAAAGCCAAGAAGGATAATAAATTATCACCAAAGTACTATGGCCCTTATAAGGTGTTGTAAAATATTGGTACTGTGGCATACAAATTGGAGTTGCCTGCAGCTTCACGAGTACACCCAATTTTCCATGTTTCATTCTTAAAGAAGGTTATAGGTGAAACGATCCCAGTTCAAACTGTATTTCCAGAACTGGATGAGGAAGGAAAAATCATATTGGAGCCTAAATCCATCACTGACACAAGAATTCGCTAGCTGAGGAATAGATCCATTTAAGAGTATCTCATTAAATGGAGGAAACTTTCGGCTGAAGATCCAACTTTGGAAGATGAGTCTTTTATACAGAAGCATCCAGAGTTACTCAAGCATTGTGGGCAACACTTTCCTCAAGGGGAGGGGCATGTTAAGCCCTAATATTATCTCACTACCCCTTAACTGGGGCATATTACATTAGTAACATTATTTTATTTATGTCATCTTTATTCCATTAGTTGTAATTATACCTCCTGGTCTCCTATATATACCAAGGAGACATTTTGATTTTGAATCATCTTGTACTTGAAAATTTATGTAGGGTAAAAGGAGGTTTCCCCCTTGAAGAGGCTTATTATCTAAAATTATATATTTTTCAAGGCGTTGAGTACTTATTCTAAGGTTTTTCTATGCTATATGGATATTTGGTTCTTAACAATTCTTCTTCTTCATCTTCTTCTTCTCATGGGAAAACACTTTCTACTTCTGGTTTTTCCTTCAATGAAACTTCTACTTCTTCTTCTTATGAGTGGCTTATTGATTCCAGAGCATCTTATCATATGGCTAAATATAAAGCCAACTTTTCTTCTCTTAATGAATGTAACACCAAGAAAATATTTGTTCATGATGATCGATCTCTCATATATGTAGGTTCTACAATAGTTCAGGTAGATAATGGTCATTTCAATGATGTATTATGTGTTAAAGTATTTCCTCCAACTTTCTATCAGTGTATCATAACACTCATTCAAGTGAAGGTAAAACCATAGAGTTTTCACCTCACCAAGTTGTAATCAAGGATTTAAAAATATCACAAGCATGTCCTCACAACTAGAATTTTTGATGATATTACTAGGTTGTACAAGTTTGACAACATTGGGTCATCATATTTTCCCTCATTTTTTATTGCTCATAGCAATGAATTCATCAAAATTTGGCATGAGTGGTTTGGTCATCTAAACTATCACTTATTGTAACAACTATGTAATGAACACATGGTGAATAATATTTCTCTTGTTTCTTACATATATGGCATTTGTTTCGGTTGTGTTCTCGAAAAACATCATCAGAATAGTTTTGGAAAACATGCCTCTTGACACGCCTCGACCCCTTTGCAACTTGTTCACAGTGATTTCTATGGTCCACTTTCTTCTCCTTCTTTCTCCGAGTGTAATTATTTCTTAACTTTCAATGATGACTTATCTAGACACACTTGGGTTTACTTCTTAAAACCTAAGAGTGAAGTTTTTGACAATGTTTTGTCCTATAAGGCCCTTGTAGTAAAACAATTTGGACATCAACTTAAAAGGTTAAGAACAAATAATGGAGAAAAATATGTGAACAATAAATTTACAATTTAGTGCACTATATAGTGCATTCAAATGCAACATACCATTCAATATACACCAAAACAAAATGGTGTTTCTAAAATAAATAATATCGCATTAAAGGAAATGGCTAATTATATGATCCAATCTAAAGGATTAAGTCTTCATTCTTAGGCGAAATCCATTAACTATGAAAATTACATAGTAAATCACACTCCCACAAAGGCTCTAAAAAATATAACACTATAAGAAACATGGAATAAAATTAAACCAAGTGTAAGCCACTTCCGTGTATTTGGTTGTGTAGGATGGGATCGCATTCCTGATGAGAAAATGAAAGCATTGCATCCTAAAAGTGAGAAATGTATTTTTGTTAAATATTTTGAAGATGTAAAAGATTATAGGCTTCTTCAACCTCATTCCAATGAAATTATTATTAGAAGAGATGTTAAATTTGTTGAAAATATCTTGGTCTACGAGCCTAATTCGGTGTTTCTGCCATCTTCGCTCTATGATCCATATTCAATGTTTGTGACATATTTTGTTCCTATTATGGTTTCTTCTTCTTTAGATAATGATAGTGAGGATGAAAATAGACCTCCACCTGCTCACCTTCCTCTAGATGATTCCATTGAAAATAAACCTGCACCACCACCACTGCTTCTCAGATGGGTCCATTCAAAACAACAAGAAGTTGTCAATATTGTCAGTGATCCTTCATATTAGTGTCAGACACACTCATAGTTCCAACGAGCCTCTTCTCTTTTGGCTCAACTTTCAGAGACTCGTGATCCAGAAGCATTTGCAGAAGCTTCAGATAATCCATATTGGGACACAACAATGACTGAAGAGTTTCTCTCTTTAATGGAAAATGATACTTGGGATCTTGTACCTCTTTCGAAAGGAAGAAAACTTGTCAAATGTAAATGGGTGTATAGAACTAAGTATGCATTAGATGGAAGTGTTGAAAGACACAAGGCCCAATTATTTACCAATGAGTTCTCTCAAGTTGAAGAAATTGACTATAATGAAACTTTTTCCCCCATAGCCAAAATTAATTGCATCTGCCTTGTTCTATCCCTTGTTGTCTCACACAAATGGGAGGTCAAGAAGATGAATGTTAAATCTGCCTTCTTGCATGGGAATTTGTAAGAAGAAATCTACATGGAACAACCTCATAGCTATTTCCAAAATGCCTCCAACCTTGTGTGTTTCCTCAAGAAATATATTTATGGTATTAAGCAAGCTCCTTGATCTTGGTATGCAAAAATGGACAAATTTCTTCCTAACACAGTATTTTCTAGATACCATTCTGATCGTAATGTATATACCAATAAAGTAGGAAGCCATCTTATAATAATCGTTCTTTATGGTTATGAGGTTATCCTCATTGGTAGTGACCCTAAAATTTTAACCCATGTGAAATCTAGAATTAAAAAGAAATTTAAAATGACAAACTTAAGTTATTTGCATTATTTCCTTGGCCTCCAAGTATTCCAAACCAAGGAAGGAATCTTCCTCTCCTAATCTAAGTATTCTTGTGACCTTCTTCGTGGCTTTCAAATGAAATATTCTAAACCAACCCCTTCTCCCTTCCAGTATGGAGTCAAACATGTTGCCACTTGTACTTCTCCCAAAGTTGATGCCACCTTGTTTCATTAGTTAGCTAGTAGCCTCTTATATTTGACTCATACCCATCCTGATGTTTCATTTATTGTTGGTCTTGTTTCTTGGTATATGAAAACACCATGTGAAATCCATTAGAAAGAAACTAAAAGGATACTTCATTATGTTTGGGGTACAATTCAGTTTGGGATACGTTACAGTTCAAGGGGGACTCTCTTGTTGGTTGGTTTCACTCATTTGGATTGGGCTGGAGACCTTGATGAATGGAAGTCTATTATAGATTATGTTTTCGGCCTTGGCTTTGGACATGTCACTTGGGATTGTAAGAAACAATAGGCTATTTCTCTTTCTTCAACAAAAGTAGACTACCGAGCAATGGTTAATGCAATTCAAGAAGCCTTGTGGCTTTGATAGATCCTTTCAGATTTTGGATTCCAGCAGTAGCATCTGACCACCCTCTGGTACAATAATCAAAGTTCCATCAATATCTCCAAATATCCAGTCCAACATAAATGTAGAAAACACATCTATCTATACACGCACTTCATCCAAAATCTCATTCATGATCGATTTATTGAAGTGTTATTTTTCCCTACAGAAGCTCATGTTGCAAACATTTTAACAAAGTATATTATAGAAGTGATGTTTCCCAAACTTTGATCTATGTTAGGAGTTCAGGAACTCATCATTAAGGGGGGACTGACTCTATCTCCTTCCTTCTCCTATTGTGTCTCCTTTGTAAATCCTTTAATCATATCCCATGTTGTTCTTAAGAGGGGATGTTAGGATATTTAGACACTTAGGATTTAGTTAAGATCAACTTGGTCTAATGTGTCATTAGGTTAAAATGTGTTTCTTAGTTTGTTTCTTTACTATGCATTAGTATGCATTTGTAATTAAGTAATCTGACAGTCACAATCTATTCCCAACATAGAGTGATCTGACAACTCATATTATTCTTGATCTTAATTTCTACATTGATCCGTGGCTTAGCACCAGATTGGTCCATGATCTCTATTTAAAGAGCATGGAGGTTCATTTGTCGATGATTGATTGTGAGAAAATATCTTGTAATATTTTTATTTTGCATTAATAAATTTCTTCAAGTGGCCACATTGGATGGTATTGTGGATGTTTCCCAACATGAGTTTTACCATGTAACAACATCGATGTGTTGATCCTTGAACTAGTTTTGTGAGTGTTTATTGAAGGTGTTTGTCCTTTGTTGGAATAATTTTCTTATCGAAAACATATATATCCCAACTTGGTAATATGACACGAAGACCTAGTTGATATAGTTAGAACCAATACAATATTACATATACTAGAGAGAGTGTGGGAAAACAAAAGTGTTTTTGATGGATTGCTATAGGGCTCGTCCTTAGAGTTGCATAGGGGATTGTAGCTTACCCTTGAGAGAAATCAATATGGGTAATCCAATAGAAAAATCATAGGAAGGAAAGAGAACAAATAAAAAATCAATTAATCCACCTCGCTTAGCATGTAGCAAAGGTAGTTGTACCACCATTAAAATAGGAAATTTTCTTTCTAGATCCAAATCTACATTTACCAAACCCAAATCAAAATCCCATGGCCTCTATACCAGTATAAGTGAAATTAGTAGATACAATTAAAGAACCTATGGTTGAACCAATTGATCAAGTTAATTTCCCACCACCAAGGGTATAGGTTGTAGAAACAAAGGCATATTTATATTATCTAGTTGATTGAGATCGACCTCTTTATTTATACCCCAGGTATGGGCCATATGCTTGGAACACTACTAGCTATGAATTCAAAACTATGAACGTGTAGCATGTGGCACAAGAATATAGAGTCCAAAAAGATATAATTCTAGTATGGGAAAATGATGAATTATTGAGAAAATAGATAAATATTTTATGAATTGTGTGTAGTGGATAAGTTATTGAGAAAATAGATAATATATTATGAATTGAGTGTAGTGGGGTAAGCATAATTGTGCATAGTCGATTAAGTCCCCTCATACATAGGAAGATTTGAACATATCACTTCAATAATACACACAATCATACATTTTCTTTGTTACACTTAGTAAGGTGAAGGAAACCTAATTAGGAGTCAAAGGATTTGTAGTGTCAGTCTACCTCCTAGGAGTCAAAGGATCTATAGTGTCATTCTACCTCCTTCCATGTACCTCATATTCAAGAAGGAAATTATTGACTCGCCCTTGGTAAGGGATGTATTTTATACAACCAAATTCATACATAACATATTTTACTTAGACAACTTTTCGAGTTCTCTACAATTTTGAATTAAATTACTCTTTGATGATTAATTTATTTTGATTTTTCGTGTAATGCCCATATAAATCTAAAAATCATTAAGTTTCATAAACATTTTATTAAGTAAACTGAAAGAACAACTTCCTAGCATAATATTGATTTTCATGACAGCAACTTCAGCAACTTAGAATTCTTAATAAATACTGAAATCATGACAGAAAGAAATAAATACATAACTTAAGCAAGTACCTGGTTCTGATGCTAATTTATGTTGCCTCTGTGCCTTGCTGTTGCTTTCCCGCTACTTGCTCCTTAGATCAATCCTGCCACAAACAGGAAAATAACTTCCCAAAACTATTGTCCTCTCTGCCAACTAGGAAAACTACCTAGCTCCAGGATATCTACGGATATCCTGGCCCTCCGTGCCCAAAACATCCACCAAATCAGTGCCTCCCCTAATCAAAAGCCACAGTGCCAAAACGTTGTGCTCACAGCAAGTCCAAAAGTCCTCAGAAAAATCTATGTTTTGTCCAATACAGTCAGTCCACAGCATCCATTCCCCCTCCCGGTCGAATGGTGCACACATCCCTCTCTTCCCGTCCCTTATTCCTCCCTCCCGACTCACGCCTTTACTTCACAACCACCCCGTCCTCCATCCTTCATCATGAGTTAATGTTTTATCTTCTCGGGATCCATGGCTATCCCTCTCTGCATACGCCACCATTTTTATATCATTTTTCATTGATCTTTTAATTTTATTTCACAGGTCATTAAATGTGATCAACAGTTAATTTATTATTTTGTTAACTGCAATTATCCCTTAATTAACTCTTACTTAATAATCTTTAACCATTTATCAATTTAGGGTCGTTACATACACCCACCCTTCAAGAAACTTCGTCCCGAAGTTTAAGGTGTCTGATGGTACAAAGGAAAAGAACATGGTTCACACATTCACAACAAGTAACTGACATTATCAGTAAGTAAGTCAAGAAAGCTCATACATACTAGTGTATATGTACAAGAAATGCATGTGTAGCTAGTACATGCAAGTCCCGTGCATGTACTAATAATCAAACTATCATCCTTTAGTAATTTGTGCATGCAGTCAATTCAGTCAGCAAGACTAGTCTTTTATAAAAGACAACAATCAATTATCCGTGTGAGAAATCCTTTTATTACAATTGTCTAGTTCAGTAATTTATTTTAAACAACTGTGGTTTAATTACATAATAAAGAATATTCATATACACATTTCTCTCTCTTTTTTTTTTCTTTTTTTTTTGAAGGGACGACATCACATTCCACCACAATACAGATCTCCATATGTCTCAACTACTCTACTCATCTTTCCTTCCTAACCTACTTCTGTCTCCCATCCTATCTGTCCTCTGCTAGACTATCTTGGAGCGCCAAATATATTTTCCTAACTCCAAATAGAACCCGTAAGTGGAAGTGTCGCTATCTTGACCAAGCTTCCCTAGCAGGCAACTAACAGTCCTCATCACACGTCTTGGGGAGCGTGAACCAGCACCGTCCTCTCAGGACTTCAGGTTTCAGAGGATACATGGTGGGAAATGCCTCCACCCCTCCTAACAGAACCAGGGTCAACACCCTACAATGGAGGATACTCGGTGGGAAATGCCTCCACCCCTCCTAACAGAACCAGGGTCAACACCCTACAATGGAACATACAGGGGCACTGTGTTGCTGGAGGTTTTGTCATCATTTATTCGGTTTTGGGCAGTGTTAGTACCAAAATCATAGCATAATCATGCACTAGTCCACATATCACAGCAATGCATCCAAATCAATATAATTTCACATGCATTATTCATACCATAATGTTTTCCAGCTAGTGGTCCTGATATCCACTTTCATCATCATTATCACTTGGCTATTTCATAGCCCATAACCTGCAGATTAGTCTGCAACACAAACTCATATATTTCTATGCATTATCATCATATAATTGCATACCTTCATTATTTCAATTTGGTATCCCCGTACCAATACATTAACATCAAAGTTTTCCCATTTGAATTAGATTTCACAATATCCCATAATTCATACTCTTTACTCATTCACAAGATTAT
>JZKD02S1677577.1:703648-716559 GCA_000966675.3 Picea glauca
AAACATTCATAAAGGTTCATACGTCTTAAAAGTTTAAGTGTATCATTTAATAGTTTCACTGTGAGTAGAAAATAAAAGTGTAGGCCTCAGGTAATCCTGGTTGTCTAAGTCAAAATGTGGTGTTACATACACCCCACCTCCGAGAAACATATTCCCGAGGTGGTCAAAAAAGTGAGGGATAGTCTCGTCATAGTGTCTCGGCATCTTCCCAAGTAGCAGATCCTAGACTATGCTTATCCCACTGGACCTTAACTTGGTCTACCAGACAATTCCTTAGCTGTCAGACTCTATGGTCCAATATGTGTAATGGTTCTATAGTGAGAGTTCCCATGTCCGATACCTGCAATTCCTTCCAATTTAGTTTATGTGATTCATCAACAACATAATGACGTAAAATAGATACATGAAAAACATTATGAGTTTCATGCAAGTGGGGTGGCAGTACGAGACGATAGGCAACGGGTCCAATTTTATCTTGGATTCTGAACGATCCTATAAATCGAGGTGAAAACTTTGTCCCCTTCCCGAACCGTATGGTACTCTTATTAGGCCTGATACAAATGAAAACCTAGTGTCCCACTTCATAACTTCGGTCAGTCCTATGTGCATCTGCATAACTTTTCTGCCTATCCTGTGCTTCCTTTAGTATCTACCTAATCTGAATCACCTTTTCCTCCATCTCTTGAATCAATTATGGCCCAACTGTTACTTGATATTCTAATCTATTCCAACTCAACGACATTCTGCATGGCCTTCCATACAGAGCTTCGTAGGGTGGCATTCCGATGGAGCTATGAAAATTGTTATTGTAGGCAAACTCTACCAATGGTAGGTACTTCTCCCACTGGGTTTGATTTTCCATGACATACATCCTAAGCATGTCTTCCATGACTTGATTTACTCTCTCAGTTTTCCCATCTGTTTCAGGATGATAAGTTTTGCTTAAGTTCAACTGAGTCCCCAATGCTGACTGCAAACTTGTCCAAAACCTAGAAGTGAATCTGGAGTCCTTATCTGAAATGATCTTCTTAGGTATCTTGTGCAAACGAATAACCTCATTTACAAACACACGTGCCACATCAGTGACATCATAAGTGTCTCTAACCGGAATAAAATGAGAACTCTTGGTTAACTTATCAACTATCACAATAATGGCATTGTGTCTATGAGGTGTGAGCGACAACCCCACAAAAAAATCCATAGAGATGAATTCCCATTTGGACATAGGAACATCATGTGGTTGTAGGAGGCCTGTCGGGTGATGGTGGTTGGATTTCACTTGTTGACACTCTAGGCACTTGGCAATGAAATGGACTACATAGTGCTTCATGCCTACCCAAAAGAAGAGCTTCCTCACGTCTGTGTACATATTCTTCACACCCGGATGTGCAAAATAAAGTGCTCTATGGGATTCCTTCAATATGATTCTTTGAATATCCCCATTTTCATGGATGTACATCCTTCCTTGATATCTTAATAGTCCATATGCTTCCATACTATATCCTTCATACTTGGATCCAATTGCTTCCCACTCTAGAGGTTTGAAGTAACTTTTAAATACCAACTATCTCCTTGGATTTACGTCAACACACGTTCCCTAAGATTGAATTTTAAGGGTATCAAGGAGAAGACACGTGGCCTCCTACTCAAGGCATCTACGACCACATTTTCCTTTCCTTTGATGTATGAAATACCAAAATCATACTCACTCCATCGCCTTTGCCTGGCATTCATATCCCTTTGAGTGAAGATATGTTTTAAACTTTGATGGTTTATTTTGAGCTCAAAGTTTCACCCCACAAGATAGTGCCTCCAAAGTTTCAGAGCTAGCATTACAACTACCAACTCTAAATCATGAGTCACGTATATTTCTTTATGTTTCTTCAACTTCCTTGACGCATAAGCTATCACTCCTCCATCCTGCATTAGCACAGCCCTCAACCCTTCCTTTGAAGCATCTATGCAGATTGTGAAGTCCTTTTCCATGTCCGACACTCACAGAATGAGCGCACTAGTTAGTAACCTCTTAAGCTCAATGAATGCACTATCACATTCTTTTGTCCATTCATACCTGACCCCCTTGCACTGCAAAGTGGTGATGGGTTTTTCTATTTTTGAGAATCCTTCCACAAATCTCCGATAATAACCTGCTAGCCCCATGAATCTTCTCACCTCATGGGAATTTTTTGGCACTGGCCACTCCATAATGGCCTTAACCTTTTCCAGGTCCACAGAGATTCCTTCACCATAAATGATATGACTTAAATAGTGGATCTCTTTCTAGAAGAAGGAGCACTTCGAAAACTTACCATACAATTTATTCTCTCTAAGGCAGGATAACACCACTCATAAGTGTTCCTCATGTTCTCTTTTGTTCTTGGAATAGATGAGGATGTCATCTAGAAAGACTTGTAGAAAACCATCTAAGTACTTCTGGAATACACCGTTCATGAGGCTCATGAATATTGTTGGTGCATTGGTCAATCCAAAAGGTACTACGACAAACTCGTAATGTCCAAACCGAGTTTTAAAGGCATTTTTTGAGATATCGCCTTCCTTAATCCTTAACTGATGATACCCTGATCGCAAATCGATCTTTGAGAATACCACTATTCCTTTCATCTGATCAAAGAGGTCACCTATTCGCAACATCGGGTACCTATTTTTCACTGTAGCATGGTTCAAGCCCCTATAATCTATACATAGTCGTAAGGATCCATCCTTCTTCTTTACAAAAATTACTGGTGCACCCCAAGGTGAAACATTGGGCCTTACTATCCCTAAGTCCAGTAACTCTTTTAACTACATTTGTAATTCACAAAGTTTTGGCACTGTCATCCGATACGGAGTCTTGGAAATTGGTTATGCACCAGGTTTTAGCTCAATAGTAAAATCAAGCTCCCTCTAAGGAGGTAACCCTGACAACTCATTCGGAAAAACATCCTTAAATTCTGACAATACCGGGTACTGATCCAAGGAGGGTCCCTTCCTTTCATTCACTGCTTCCACTACATATAGTTGACACCCTTTCCTCAAGCATAGCTTAACCTTCATAGTTGAGATAAAGCGTAAGGACACCTTTCTTCGTACACCCTGGATCTCTACTGGTCTTCCTTCATCGTCGACACAAAGCACCCTTTTTGAAAAATAATCCACCAAAGCTCAATGAGCTTCTAACCAATCCATTCCAATGATTAGGTCATACACCCCAAGAGCAGTGATGTATACCTTCAACCTAGTAGTACACGCTCCTAGGTCTACTATACAATTATCAACGCTAGGTCCTACCGCTTGTTTTTCCCCTGAAGCCATCTCGACTTCTTTAAAGTCATCGTTCTCATAGGCTGCCAACCCACTCTTTTCTAATGCAGATGGTGAAATGAAACTATATGTAGCACCAGAATCAAATAAAATGTTAATGTTGATATGATTTAGCATACCTGATGACTCCACCACCGTGGATTGATGTTCAGCCTGGCGATTATTAACCTCTTTGTAAATATGGTGGCTACTACTTGCTCTTCCCATCGGGGCCTTTCCTTCTCTATGAACAAATCTTGATTGTAATGCTGGGCAATCACGTTGGTAATGGGGTCTTCCACATCCCCAACAGGTAACATGAGATTGAACCTGTGCACTATTTTGTGACTGTCTCTGAAACAAGTTCCTTCCCCTGGAACCCCTGCCCCTACTAGATGCTCTCTGAGATGGTCGTGGACCTGCCTGCGTCGCTGGTGATGAACAAGATGCTGCACTCGCTGCCATTGAAATCCTTGCAACTTCTGTCCTTGGTGTGACTCTGTTATCATATGGAGGTGGCCTTGAGCCCCCTCCCCTGGGAAATGTCCTAGGGGCCTTCCCTACGAATCCAGGATGATGCGAAAAGGTTGTTCTCGTACCTATGGTTAAATTCATGTGTTCCTCCACATAACACACATTTTCCACAGCTTCCGCTACTGAAGATGGTTTCCAAATATGCACCATAGCCCTTATCTTAGGGCTCAACCCATATACAAAGCATTTTGCCTATCGTTGGTCATTATCCATATATGAAACATACTTGACCAATTCCATAAAACTAATCTCATATTCCTCTATGGTCCTGTTTCCCTGTACTAAGGCATGAAACGCTCCTACCTATTGTTCATCATAGTAAGCTGGCAGATATTTTCTTTGGAACCTCTCCTCGAAAAGTTCCCAAGATACAGTGTCCAAGGTAAGATGCAGTTGTCTTTCTAGGTTGCCCCACTAGTTCAAGGCATTATCTCTTAACTGAAAAATTGTTATCTTTGCCTTTGAGGTGGATGCATAGTCCCTTAAGGCAAAACACCTTGTCATGCCTTCCAACCATACTTCTATGCGTTCACTGGTGCGACCCCTGGCAAACTCTGAATGTTTGATCTTCTGCAATTCTCTAGTGATGTCTTTGGGTGGAGGTCCTCCCCATGAATCCCTCGATGCTTCTGGATTACCCATTCCAGATGGTGGGGGTTCCACTTCAATCCCTACTAGTTTTCGCCCCTTTAAAGTCTCATTTATGGCCTCCAAAGAGCGCAGTATGAGAGCTAGTTCAAGCGATGGTGGCGGCGGCACTAGAGGTGTTGGCGGTGCCTGCGATGATGCTCCTCTGCCTCGATTCCCTCAAGTCCTAACCATCCTATATGATTTAACCTGCATCAACCTAGGGTGAGTTCAAGGTCATTTTTTATTGCACAACTTAACTAGAAAACAGGGTTAGGCGTAAGTTTTTTTTTTACTTGTCATTAAACAAACATTACTCTCTTTAGGGGAGGTGGCTAGGTTAGGCCTAAAGTGTCTAAGCTTGATTTCTTCGCCTAAGAAAACTATGGACTCCTTCGCCTGGTATCTATGCTAGCACTGTACCCCACTCGTTAATTCCTCTAACTTACCCTCCTAGTGCACATGAAGCCCCCTCCGGCTTATCTTTTTCTAAGTCCTTATACTTTGTGTTTACAACTAATTAAGGTGACTTCCAACCTAATGTCGATGAAATGAGTCTGACGTTATCCTTCGATGCTTGACTCATGATATTTCCTTGGCGCGTTGTACATATGTGTTGAATTGTGTGTCTCAGTGGCTGCAGGTGCGAGTCTTGAGGATTGTAGAGTGGTTTTCGGGCATTGGAGCTTAGCGCTTGTGCATTGTGGTTATGAATTGTTTCTAGGCATGTGGTCGCAAGATGTAGTGAGCCTAAGGTGATGCACCGAAGCTTGGTGTTCGTCTTTGACTGGTAGAATGGAATGGAGGGACTTGGTGCTTGGCTTGGTGGTCGAGGGCTTGGAACTCAGTGTTTGGTTAACATGGATAATTGGAGATTATACTTCGAGATAGTATTTTATGACTATTAATTTATTTATGTATAAGAATTTATTTTATAATGACTCATGAGGTGCATGTTGGTGTTAGTGCTCTTCTTAAGGCGCTTCGCTTGGTGGGTGGTCTTGGGTTCAAAACCCATGGACCCTCTAACATTTTAATTAACTTTACACACTAAATAAAACAATTAATTTAATTAAATTTTTTTTTGAAGATAATTTAATTAACTTTAAAATTATTTTTCAATTAAATTAAAGATAGTTGATTAAAACAATTAGTTGAATTAGTTAATTATTTTTAAAACAATTAACTATACTTTATACTAAAATAAAAATTTAAGCGAACACACACAACCAACAAAATAATAATAATAATATATATATATATATATATATATATATATTAACAATAAAAAAAATCAAAATAATTTAAAAACAAGTGCGGGCATGCTTAATTCCACGTGCCCACCTTTATTCCTCCAGCACCCCCTATATCAACCCTAACCTTTATCACCATAACCCTAATTCCTCTTTTCCCCTTCATTTCTTCTTGCGAGGTTTTTGGTTACGCAATCGACCGCCATGGCCTTCTCTCATGGCTTCTCCTCCTCGTTTGTCAGGTGTTTGGTTTCTGGCGTTGGTCGTTGGCTTGCATATTGTGGATTTGGTAACTAACATGTGTGTTGTGTTGCAGGATGGTACCAGGACAGAGCGGCAGAAATGACAATGGTGGAGAAATCGGACCATGCAATTGGCAGAGCAGAAATGAATGTGTGTTTCCGTCGTTAGGAATTTGATTTATATGATGCCAGAAAGAGATATGGGTTCATTAGGATTAAATCTATCTTTATTTTTTTCATTGGCTAGGTTTTTAAGTCGGTAAATTCCTTGTTCCTCAGCAGAAGCCTTTTCTGTTGTGAAGACTATGAGTCTAACGAATCTTTAATTCCTCTAGCAGGGTTTAAGTAGTTAATCTCTATTTTTAATGCAAAAATCGTTTTCCTGTTGGGAACAATTCTCTCCTGAGGCTAAGCTAATTTTCTTAGCAGAACAATATGCTAGTAATGTGATAGTGTGTACGTGTAGAAACTGTTAATACGACTACTAAGATCAAGTGTTTTTAGTTGTTTTATGTTTTGAATATGCTTACCAGATTAGGCTTACTGGTTAGGAGAGAGGAACGAGAGGCATTCTAAAGTTTTGAAGCAAGAAATAGGAGTCATATTCAAAAATCCTCCTTGATGTCTTTGTATTCATTGACTTTGATAATGAATAAACCCTTTGCATGAAAGTGTAGATCGATAAAGCCTCTAATTAACCATGCTGAAGATATTCGTTCCTAAGAATAAATTATGTTGGAAAAACACCAATGAATTGACAAATTAGGGCATGACTAGACATGTACTGGATTTCGTAGCTAATAGCTTCTATTGGAATTTATTTTATTTTATCTGGGGATTGTTAGTCTTAGAACTACAATGATTAAAATGATAATTCCCCTCTGCTAGTTGTGATAACACTAGTGCTCCCTTGTCTTCAAAATGACAGATTTGTATGAAGGTTGGGAGGGACCCTCCCCTCTCCTAAATCTAGGACCATCAAAGATAGTTTTCAAGTTACAGAGACTGAACATTCTTCATTTCTGTAACCAATCACCCTTTGTATGTGTGTAACACCAACAACACACACATACAAGTGACATAGCCTTGCTAATTGTCTTCGGTTCAATCTCTGTCTGTATTCTGATCTGCCTGCATGAGTCGTCGAGCACATAGTAGACTTCTTATTAGTGGTTTGGTGCTTGGGCGCTATGATTTGACTTGTGATGTGTGTTTATGTGTAGGTGCTCGATAGCTTATCTCAATGATGGATATCTGACGGAATGGAAAATCTAAAAATCCTATCTATTTTTAAATGGTGGAAACCCTGTGTAATATTATTAAAAACTCGACGTTTCTTCTAACTACCACACCCCATCTGCAAGAGGATACTAATTTACATCCATCATATCGATTGTGTGTATGTGAGAACGTGTGAGGCATCTGTTCCTATAATTCATTTACAGAGATAGTAATCGGCAAGGCTTTTGATGCTAAATTCATGGAATTCAGGGCTTTCGGCCGGTCGAGCATGAGAACGAAGACTCCATTGGGATAAACATTTCCCTTGGACAAAGGATGCAGCTTCCGCCATTGTAGAAAAGCTTATAGTCGATCTGAAAACCCTTACGAAGGGCCTCAAAATTTGGGTTGTAGCTCTTCTGTAAGCAAAGGATGAAGCAAAAAAGAGCTTCTTTGCTGCTGATAAAGGAGTTGAATAGAAATTAAAGGGTTCAAGTAAAAATAAATAATCTCTACGCTGGCTTTCAGCAAGTAGCCTTTGCATATTCTTCATAGTTTAACGTGTTCTAATTTTATTTTATTTTAAATTATAATAGAAACGTTGCAAGCTTCTCCACACATGCAGTACAAGTTTCTGTAAACTGACTATGTCCAACAAGGTTTCAAACATAACTCATACAAATGGTTTTCAAACATAGCTACATACATAGGTGCAACATTTCATAGGTTTTCAAATTTTGGACAGTTTTTACATGGTTATGATGCATTGGTAGATACTTGTATGATTGTACTTGTGAAAGAATATACTGTCTGTACCATAGATTCACTCATTTTGAGGCTCTAGTTAGGGTAAGAAACCAAAAGATATAGGAAGTGATAGGTAATACTGATTGTTATTTAATGTTGTATCAATTTCACTTCTGTGCAGTGACAAAAATTGAGCTTGTCGTTTGTGCATGGTGCTTATTGTAGGTTCAATATGTCCATTTAGCTTTCTATCCTTTTAAGTATTTCCATTTTGTAACTGTTTTCTCAGTTTCTTATTTTGATAAATAAGAACTAGCAAAATGTTAAAATATACAGATTGTGTTTTTTCTATTGCCTTACCATTCTATGTTTTTGTTTCAGTATGTATATTTTATTTTTATTTATATCTGTGTTAAAAAAAAATTGTGTGCTTAGCCTGTAGGTTAGGTGGAGCTGGAGTTGGAACTTGGAACTTGGCCCCAAGGCCAGATTTCAAACTAAGGCTCTGATACCATGTGTAGATACCTCAATTAACTAAGCCTAGAAATTTCATACAATTAAACATAGAATTTCTTTTAGTGCGTAAATAATTCATTAATCATCATATAAGCATATAATACTTGGCTAAACTCTCACTTATCTAGTTTTCCTCCCTGTTGCCTTGCCCATCCTGCTACTTTGATGAAACCCTGCCCAAACCAACTAACCACCAAACCATCTAGGAGCAGCCTGTCCGGCTCCGTAGCTCCAGGATACCGTAAGGAATCCTGGCCCCCGTACCCAAAACCCCCAACAACCCGGTGCCCCCTACGATGGTTCACCAAAACCCCAAAACTAAAAAATATCCAACAACCAGCATACAGTCCTCCCTTCCAATTTTTCCTAATCCCCTCTCCCATAGGACTCTTCCCCGTCATATCTCCCCCCATTCACCGACTCTGTATCCTCCATTAATTGCCTTATCCTCCCCATTATTACCTTATCCTTTCCTTTATTATCTTATCCATTCCTTTATTATCTTATCCTTTCCTGTCATACGTAAAGTTTCATAATGATTAAATTAAAATTATTAATCCCCTTAATTCTTTACCGAAATCATTGAAGGTGTTAAGTAATCAATTAATTGATTAATTAATCAATCAATAGTTATAAACAATTAATTAATAAATAAATAATATTATTAATACTAATCATTGTTTAACTAAAACCATATTAGGACAATTAATTATCTAATTAATTATACCTAATAATCCCTATGAAACTATTTAACCAGGGTTGATACAAACCTGGACATGGAATATAGTCTTATTTGAAAGGATAATTTGCCATTTTAATAAATATTGTTTTTTTCCAGGTTGAACTCAAAAACAATGGTGAGGTAGCGCCACTTCTGGACGTTGCAGGAAACCCGTCAATGGGGAATATTTATATGTATTCTTCATAAAAGAAGGATTCATGATGTATAATCACTAAAGGTGAAGGAATGACAAGAGATCGAGGAAAAAGAGTGATTTATAGCTAGATAACTCTCTACTTACCGATTACATTAAAGAAGACAAGGCAAATTCTGCTCAACAGAATAATGATTGTGTATCAGATCATTATGCTCAACAAAATAATGTAACTCTATCAGATCTCAAACATTGTAACGTTGTCCAAGATATGGACATGGGATTGTTCCATATGTTGAAACTGGCATGACTAGAGGTGGGAAAACTAGCTATTGCAATAGTGGCACTTTTCATTGCATCCATAACAAATATTTTAGTTCCAAAATATGGTGGCAATATTATTGATATTGTTGATGCAAGACATTGGGGGAGCTACTTCTTTGTAATACTTTCTTAAGAGGTAATGAAAAGGAAAAAAATATTTTCAACTGTTGTCATTGGTTTATATATTATTTAACTATTGTATTTCAAATATGTGCTTATGGGAAATCAACAACTAGTCGGGTCCCCATGCCCCATACAAGCATCATACAAGACTAGTCAAGGGTTTCAAATTGGTTACTTCACATAACAGAATGCCTTAATAGTACTCCATCACCGATTGTTCTACAACCCAAGAGCATAAGGTATACACTATATTATTTGGGAAAGCCAACAAGTTTTAAAATGATGATGGGTTGGAACTATGTAGGTACTTGAATTAAGCTTAGAAAATTTTATATTTAAAATGGATATTATTGATTAAAAAAGGTTATTTATCAACTAAGTTTGTGGAAGTCTCTAGAGGGTCATAAACCTATGAGTTTATCTTCCAAATTAATTTGTTGTATTGAAAAGGATTATTTGGTTCTAGTCTCATAAAATATATTGATGTTAAAATAAAAGTCTTGATAAAGAAAAGAAATAATAAGTTGATATAAAGAGTCCTTAAATCAATGAATCTTTTAGTTGAGTGAAAGCCCATTTTGACAAGTGGATTCATGATCAAGTTGAGAGTCTAGAGCTAAAGTAAATTCTAAGCTTAAGTCATTGAAATTGTAAGTTGGAAATATTTTGGTTATGTAATGAAGTCTTGGTAAAAATCAAAGTCAAATCAAGTTTAAGTCATGTCAAATCATGAAATTGGTGCATCAATTAAGTTTTCCAATCCATTGCCATAGGTTATCTTGTTGTACATTATGCACAACCCAACAACAAAACATTTACGTAGGTACAAAAAGAACCAGACAAAAGTTGATGAAAGAAAGGAAAGAAGACAACAAGACTCATGATGAAATGCAACTAGAGGCAGAATTTGATAGAGATGATGAAACCAACAATTTATGATGCAACCTAAGTGGGATGAAGGAAGATGAAGAAGAGAGAATAAGATGAAAAATCCATGAATAGAGAAGACAATAGAAGAAAAAAAAGAAAAAGAAGGCATCAAGAACAAGATGAAGGAAGAAGACAAAGAAAGAAAAATGTAGACTCATGGACATGAACAAAAGAAGAAAACAACAAGGACAATGAAAGGCATATCCATAAATCCATGAAAAACAACATCTGTGAGAAGTTTGATGGCCCTCCTTGAAAAATGTTTTTTTTGTGTTGTTATGGAAACAAAATGATCTGGTCCGATGTTTGTATAAGGGCTAGAATAAACCTGAAATGAAAATTTGAAATTGTATGTGTCTGAGTCAATGTTGATGTAAGTTGTGAAGAGGCAAGTGTACCCCCATAATTTGTATGTTGAAAAGTTTGTGGTGCTCTAAAAAACACTTTGTATTGCAAGGATTCTGGTAAGACAAAACCACTTCTCATGATAAAGGAAGGTTCATGATCAGTCAGAAATCACATGATGCATTGTTTGTGGTAAGAAAAAACCACTTGAGGATGTAATGGTTGAGGATAATACAAAAAAACCTAGATTGGGGTTACAGGTAAGCCAGAAAAAACTTAGGATGATGACTAATGATGATGTAGGGGGAGTGAAAATGTTTGTGACTACAAAACTGTTGTTGAACTATGTATGAGAAATTTTTTCTTAGAGAACTAGTAGATGCAATGGTTCGTGACCCATGTATTCCAGTGGATGGTGACTTTTTTATATGGACTTCAATAAACATAATGTTTTTGTTTTGAAAGTACAAGATGAAAATTGAAGAAGATTGATGATGAATAACCAAGAAGACCAAAGATCACAAAAGACAAAAAAAAAAGACAATGAGCATCAAAGATGAAAATGAAGATGGCACCAGTTCAAAAGAAAGTTGAAGATTGCATATTGAGATCACAAGTACTTGTTAAGGGGGGTATGAAGGATTAAATCCTACTTGTGATATTTATGAATATATTGTAATATGTTAATGATGCAGATCAATCATAGAAGTCTACAAAAGAATCAAAGATGAGAAGGAAAGAGATAAGTTAGGGATGAAGTTCAGTTGAGAGATTCATGGAAGGATTTAAGGATATATTATGGAGATAGTTATATACATGGTTGAACTGGAAATCTAATATGACATAGTTGTTATGGTCTCCTAAAGTTGTATAAAGGGACCAATTGTACAATAGAAACACACATATAAATGATTAATTTAATAGAATTTTACCCTTCTAAGGTTTCTTGAGTATAAATTCCCTGTATCCCTTACTTCATATGCGTTTATATGTATTTGTTACCCAATATTAAAACCAACCAAAAATAAAGAAAAAATTCCCCGTATCCCTTATTTCATATATGTTTGTATGTATTTATTACACAATATTAGAACCAACCAAAAATAAATTAATTAATTACAATTAATAAAAGAATTACTATACTTCATACATCTTGAAAGACAAAGACTAATAAGATTTATCTTGAGTTTTATATATTCATCAAATTTATCATGTATATATGTGCAATGTATTAATAAAGATATCGTTAATATTTGGCACAAGTTTGAATAATATCCATTTTCATAAGGCTACTAATTAGTGTAAAGTGTGGTTTAATTAATTAACTCTTACATGAAAGTTTAAATTTTTAATGTTATGTGAGGGGAATTTTTTTTTTCTACTTTTTAAATGTGAGGATGATTTTAATTAATTATTTTTCTTCTAGTTTTATAATAATTTAATTTAGTATTTTTTATGTCTAAAATTATACGGAATTATACGGTTGAGCTATAAGATATTATATTGCATTATATTGCATTCACATTTTTATATGATCGATGATTATTATTTTATTATATTAGGTGTTAAAAACAATTTTATTTATTATTTTTAATTTTATTTTATGATAATTAATTAAATGTTTCTATGTTAAAAAATTATTCTTAATATTATAAAAAATAAATTGTATTATAAGAGAATAAATTGTATCTATATTTTTTTATGTGATGATGATGTTGATGATGGTTACTATTTATTAAAAATAATTTTGGTAACTTTAAAAAACAAATTGAGAATTAATTGATTTGATTTATAGTATTATTTTTATATTAGAAAAGATTGGAGAGAAGCTTTTTTAAACATATATAGTTTCAATGAGTTGCTGATTTAGAAAA
>JZKD02S1677577.1:719650-744635 GCA_000966675.3 Picea glauca
ACCTTGTTAGCAGCTCCCGAAATGTGCTTGATCACGAAGGTGAAATTCTGCATGTATTCCACCCATTTCGCATGCTTCTGGTTCAACTTCTCCTGCTGACTTACGAACTGCAATGCGTGATTATTGCTGTACAAAACGAACTCCTTGGGTATCAGGTAGTGCCTCCACTTCTTCAATGCCTGGACAATGGCATATAATTCTGTCATACGTGGAGTATTTCAACTTCGCATCGTCCAATTTCTCGCTGAAATATGCGACAGGTCTATCATCTTGACTCAAGACCCCTCCAACAGCATACCCACTAGTGTCACACTTCACCTGGAAGGTCTTCTAAAAATCAGGCAGCACTAACACTGGCTGCTCTGTTATCTTTCGCTTCAAAAGATTGAAGCTCCTCTCAGCCTCGGCGGTCCACTGAAAAACTTTATGCCGCTTCTTCATAGTATCCATCATTGCGATGCTAATTCCACTAAAATTCCTAATGAACTTCCTGTAGAAACTAGCTAAACCATGAAAGCTCCTTACCTCAAAAACATTCCTCGGCGATGGCCAATTCCTGATTAATTCAACCTTCTCAAGATCCATCTTCAATTCATTCACCGATATTACAAAACCCAGATATATGAGTTCTGTCTGCATGAAGGAACATTTCTTCAAATTTATCAGCAGTTTCTCCTGCTGTAGCCTCCTCATCACGATAGCTAAATGCCTCAAATGCTCAGCCTTCGTTTTGCTGAAAATTAAAATATCATCCAGGTATACCACCACAAATTTTCTAATGAATTCCCACAGGACTTCATTCATCATCCTCATAAATGTGCTTGGCGCGTTTGTCAGCCCAAACGGCATGACCAACCATTCGTACAAACCCTCGTTTGTCTTGAATGTTGTCTTCCATTCATCTCCCTCTCTCATCCGGATCTGATGATATCCGCTCTTGAGATCAATCTTGGAAAAGTAATTTGCCCTACTTAGGCAATCCATCAAGTCATCCATTCTTGGCAGTGGAAACCTGTACCTGATGGTGATCTTATTTATCACCCTGGAGTCTGTACACATCCTCCAGCCTCCATCCTTTTTTGGGCTCAATACTGTTGGAACAACACATGGACTTAGACTCTCCCTCACCAGTCCTTTGTCCAGCAAGCCTTGCACCTACCTTTTGACTTCCTCGTTCTCCTGAGGCGTCAACCTGTATGCTACCTTATTCGGCAAACTTGCTCCGGGTATGAGGTCAATGTGATGACTCACACTCCGCACCGGTGGCAACGAACGAGGTAGTTCGTCCACGATGATGTCAGCAAACTCTCCCAGCAGTTGCTGAATCTNCAGCTCCCGAAATGTGCTTGATCACGAAGGTGAAATTCTGCATGTATTCCACCCATTTCGCATGCTTCTGGTTCAGCTTCTCCTGCTGACTTACGAACTGCAATGCGTGATTATCACTGTACAAAATGAACTCCTTGGGTATCAGGTAGTGCCTCCACTTCTTTAATGTCTAGACAATGGCATAGAATTCTGTCATACGTGGAGTATTTCAACTTCGCATCGTCCAATTTCTCGCTGAAATATGCGACAGGTCTATCATCTTGACTCAAGACCCCTCCAACAGCATACCCACTAGTGTCACACTTCACCTGGAAGGTCTTCTAAAAACCAGGCAGCACTAACACTGGCTGCTCTGTTATCTTTTGCTTCAAAAGATTGAAGCTCCTCTCAGCCTCGGCGGTCCACTGAAAAACTTTATGCCGCTTCTTCACAGTATCCATCATCGCGACGCTAATCCCACTAAAATTCCTAATGAACTTCCTGTAGAAACTAGCTAAACCACGAAAGCTCCTTACCTCAAAAACATTCCTCGGCGATGGCCAATTCCTGATTACTTCAACCTTCTCAAGATCCATCTTCAATTCATTCACCGATATTACAAAACCCAGATATATGAGTTCTGTCTACATGAAGGAACATTTCTTCAAATTTATCAGCAGTTTCTCCTGCTGTAGCCTCCTCATCACGATAGCTAAATGCCTCAAATGCTCAGCCTTCATTTTGCTGAAAATTAAAATATCATCCAGGTATACCACCACAAATTTTCTAATGAATTCCCACAGGACTTCATTCATCATCCTCATAAATGTGCTTGGCGCGTTTGTCAGCCCAAACGGCATGACCAGCCATTCGTACAAACCCTCGTTTGTCTTGAATGCTGTCTTCCATTCATCTCCCTCTCTCATCCGGATCTGATGATATCCGCTCTTGAGATCAATCTTGGAAAAGTAATTTGCCCCACTTAGGAAATCCATCAAGTCATCCATTATCGGCAGTGGAAACCTGTACCTGATGGTGATCTTATTTATCGCCCTGGAGTCTGTACACATCCTCCAGCCTCCATCCTTTTTTGGGCTCAATACTGTTGGAACAACACATGGACTTAGACTCTCCCTCACCAGTCCTTTGTCCAACAAGACTTGAACCTGCCTTTTGACTTCCTCGTTCTCCTGAGGTGTCAACCTGTATGCTACCTTATTCGGAAAACTTGCTCCGGGTATGAGGTCAATGTGATGACTCACACTCCGCACCGGTGGCAACGAACGAGGTAGTTCGTCCACGATGATGTCAGCAAACTCTCCCAGCAGTTGCTGAATCTCCTCTGGCAAGTCATCCACTCTTGTGTTTGTCAGGACAATTCTCGGCTTCCTGACAACAAAGAACTGTGGATCTTGATTCTTCTCTAGCTCTGTGAAAATCTCCTTCCCACTCATGATAAGTATCGTGCTGCTAACCTCCGGCTTCACCTCCTTATCTTTTATCGGCAACAGTTTATGACTTCTTCCATCCTTCTCCAAGGTGTATGTGTTCATCCTTCCATCATGAACAACATTTCTATCATACTTCCATGGTCTACCCAGCAATACGTGACATACGTCCATGGGAATGACATCGCACAGGATCTCATCATGATAATTCCCAATTTTAAATTTAACTAAGCATTGTTTAGTGACACTTACCCGGTGTCCTTTCTATAACCACGAGACTTTATATGGACTCAGGTGCTTAGTTGTCTCTAGCTCCAATTTCTCCACCATCTCGGTCGAAACGAGATTGTCAGTGCTCCCACTGTCAATTATGACTTTGCATTTCCTGTCCTTGGCTGTACAAGCCGTTCTGAACAGTCTGCTCCTCTGCACTGCGCTCTCCACCTCCTTCTCAGGCTTCAAAAGGATTTTATGCATCCCCATTGATCTTCCGCTGTCTGCATCTTCGCTTTCCACATCACGCCTCTGCGCCTCAGTGACGTGAGTTTTTCCTCTGTCTACCTTCCTCTCTGGACAGTCCATGGCTTTATGGCCATCCTTACCACATGTAAAACACGTGATAACTCCTCCTCGACCTCTGCCTCAACCTCGGGTACGAGGAAATATATTCGCGTCAGCATATCCTCCTTGCTGATCATATTGCTGCCTCCTCGGCTCAATATTCTGCTGCCTCTGCTGTGAGGTTCCACCCCTTTCAGCTTTTCCCTGAGGCCTCTTCCAATCCTCTTTGGGATTCTGTGTTTTTTCTTGGGCAACTATCTTACCTCTGGGCTGGCTTCTGCCTCGCCCTCGCTGTCCTTTCTTGCGTCTCAGCTTCTCCTTAGCTTTTAAATCCATCTGGTACGCATCCTCAATGGTTCGGATGGTAACCATGCTCAGTTCATCCTGAATATCATACCTCAGTCCATTCAGGTACCTCGCCACCTTTTCGTCATCACTCTCCCAGTGACCAGTTCGAATGTTGAGCCTATAGAACTCCTTGGTGTACTCCTTCACTGTCATCAACTTCTATCTCAGGTTCTACATGTGCCTGAACAGAGTGATCTAGTAGTCTCTCGGGATAAATTTCGCTTTCATCTTAGCGATCATCCGATCCCAGCTCTTTATCTTCTATTTGCCTTTGCTGCGTCTATCCGCCTATAGCTCATCCCACCATAAGGCTGCATGCCCTTTCAACTTAGTGACAACATGTTTCACTTTCTTGTCCTCTTTGATATCTTTGTAATCGAAGTAGGTGTCGAGTGCTCAGATCCAATCCAGCAACTCTTCTGCATTCAGGCTTCCCTCATAGACGGGAATGTCCATCTTCGTCTTCGAGCTCATCCTCGAAATGGCTCTGATCAACCTCTCAGTTGACATGTCTTCTGCAGTGACTTCTTCAGCGTCGTGTCCCGCTTCCTCTTCTACCTCCGAATCGCTGAACTCTTCCATACCAGCTCCACGTCTTTGGGTGGTCTCCATTTCTTCGAGTCTCGCCCTGAGATCTCGGATTTGATGTTCCATCTCTGGGTTACCTGCTTGTCTACCCCTTCTTCGCATGTCCCTGTCTTCACGATCAGGTGACTGTCGTTCCCTTCTCGGCAGCATGGTGAATCTCTCCTCTGCTTCAGAAAGCAAGAGTCTTCTCGCTCTGATACCACTCTGACGCAACCTCCCTTCGGCGGACGGTCGCTCCACCAGGACCTTCTCTTTCACCTAGGCCCGAAGATTCAAAGCTCTTCCAACTCCCTCGGGAGTTCTTTACCCACAGAACACTTCTCGGTGATCTTCCCTTCATGTATCGGGAGATCGGATCTCGCGATATCGCGAGACTCGTAACACTGCTTCTTGTCGTTCAAACGCCGAGTCCCGAATGTCGATAGTCAACGTTCAACCCTCGGGGTATCGCCACTGGCGATGTCAATCACCTGACTTCCCAGACCCTGAGCATCGAGGTGTCGATTTCCCGACGCGATGCCACCTGTATTCCACTGTACCTCGTGGCCCAACACTGTCCCGTCACTTTGGAATTTCATGGGTCACGGATCCCCGATACAAGCGCTCCTTGGTGTTGAACTCCGAACATCGATCTCTGATTCTTCGACCCCGTAGGATCTCCTGCCACCTGTCCCCGCTTTAACCGACGGTTCCCGTTGAATCGGGAAATCGCTACTCGCGATTTCAAAGGGTAAGCTCCTACCTTACCAAACGCCGAACGCCGATATGCGATGGCCTGCTTCTTTGGTCGCTTGCAAGTTAACTCCCTCGCAGCTCTTCCCGGATCCAATGGTCAGCGGGAACTCGTGATCCTGTTCGACGATTTCAAGTCGTCGATTCTCTTCCTCTTGAAGAATGTTTTGTTCCGCCACCTTCAACCTGCATGAACTCTGCTAGGGTCTGTTCCCATAACGAATCAAAGGAACTATCCCTCCTGAACTTTTCCAACCCTGATTCCTTCAGAGGTCTCTCGAGCACGTTCTCTGTACTCGACTTTCAACCACTCTCAACAATGCTGAAGTTTTCCCAAGTCCAGTGCACTCACAGTCATAGCAACCCAACTTTTCACTTCTAGGACATCCAGATTTCAATTCTTCCATAAGATCACATACACGGCGTATGAGAGAAATACATAAGAAGAAGTAAATATGCAAAGGCATAATGCCAGCAACACACAGAGAACCAACACATCCATGGGAATTTAATTAAGGCTTCCCTGTTCTCCTTTCCCAGACTCGCCTTTGAGACTTAAATTCGACGGGTTCTTCACCTGCACGGTTCAAATAACCCAACGCACTTCCGATAGAGAGTAAGAGTTTAACTGTAGAGCCCCTCAACGCACCCTATGTGGAGGAATTCAACTGCACTCTATGCAGGAATATCTTGGCTCAAACAGAGAAACAATTGAAACTCATTCTCGCCTCTTCCCCATATTTCTAATCTTCCCTGAGATTACGTATGCAACATATACGGAGAAAGCATAAAAAGACACAAGCATGTAGCAGCATAATATCAACAACACACAAAGAATAATCACAGCCATGAAATTGAATCAAAGATTTCTATTAATTCAATATCTATACATGGGGTTTCTTCACAAACTCTATGCGCTTCTCTTCTTGCTCCTCAATGCTAATGCTCTGCATAATCTGAATGCTCCTATCACAATGATACAAAGGAGGGTGTCTATACTCCGTTTTCCCTCTCGAAAGCAAAACTGTCTAATCTAGACTTAATTATTTTATCTACCTGCACTAAATCCTATCTACCTGCACTAAATCTAATAAGTGCCTCAGCTACCTAAGGACGAGAGCTTATCTTCTCAGAGTCCGTTACAATGTACAAGGGAGCTCTATTATGAATGCTTTCATTCAAATGGCGATGCAACAGATATCAAGGTGATTCAAAATTTTGGTGTTGGCATCATCCAGTTGTCTTTTCTTTCTCCACGCGCTGACTTGCTTGATGAGGTGTGAATGCTCCTGCATCATATATGCAGCTGAGGACCCTAACCCGCCGCAGCCTCAACCATCTCCTAATCTGCATTAGGTGGCGGGGGAGGAGGCATGTACCCAACAAATGTTCCAACATTTGCAAAATATAACACAAGTTAATATTTAGTCGAAAATTTCGTTCAAAAGTTTAATAAAATACATTAAAGAACATGCTAGAATAAAATTTATTCGAATTAAGTAAGACAATAAAATGAAAGTACAAGATTAATTTTAATATTACCTCAATCATATGGTGGCTCATTTGTTGTGAAGAGGATGTTGATACATCCTCACCAATCCATCCCCGCGTAAGGGCATGACACCATCCTAAAAACATGATTTGCCTCACTAGATAATAGATCAAGTGCCTCCCTAAAAAATCCTAGATGGAAAATTGGGCCCTCTTGGGAATCATCATTCCCCACATGTGCATCCGCACCTTGATCATCATCCTAGGAGGCGACAAAAAAAACTAGTTCTCATCTCTAGGAACCTCTAAAAAAAATAAAAAACACTGTAGTGAATAGGATGTTTTCCCTCCCACATTTCATAGCATGACATCTATCTAGTTCTATACAAAACCACCTCAAGAAAAAGGTAGACCACCTAATAAGTTGTGGCCTCTGTATCAAATAATCCACATAATATAAAAGTGTGCAACTAATGTGCCTACCATCACCAATAAAGTGTGAAATGGTTGACAGTAACAGTGAGATGCACCTAATGTCCTCTGCATTGAATGAGGCAATCTGTAACTATCCATCGGCCACCTAAAAATCACTAGGAGAAGGAATACCATGTGAAATATACTTCTGAGAGTAGTCAAGATGACTCTCAGCTCCAACACCCACTGGGACATTAGAAAACTGGGGAAAATCCTCCCCTCTCCTAGATATCTCAATGATAAAATAAATATCCTCTTGAGTGTGATGATACCATTGATGAGGACTGACTCTGAATGCCTGTTGATGGGTATCCCATTGACAAATCAACTGTGCAAGAAAGGAATAATTCCCCTTCATGGATGTATTCTCCTCATAGTACTTGAGGAGGCCTACATTCCTCAAGAGGAGTCACATAGTTGCAGTACTAGGTTGAGGGTACAAATCCCTCTCCCTCTCTCTAGCCTCCCTCTCCCAAACTATATTGTACTAGTCTAGTGTCTATTATTACTCCTGCATGCACTGACGTCTCTGCATAATTAACATATAAATTACATCAACATCATACATAAAAAAAATAACTTCTTTGTAGAAAATGAGAAATTTATTTCAAAATATGCAAACATAAATTTTGTCAAAAAAAAGTTAATTAATGTTTGGTGCAATTGAAAAACAGTAACACACCACCCATGGTGTGCACACATATCTTACGCACCACATGGAAAGTGAAATTTATTTTAGCCAGTTCATAGTAATTTTTGTACTCATCGATGCATTATATATCACCAACACACTGCAATAACACTATATATTTTCCACGGTGTGTCTATTATTATGTACGCACCAGTGTGTTACATATAAATGACACACCACTCGAACAACTATCTATTTTAAACAGTATGTATAGTATTATGAACATGCCAATGCATTCCATATAAGCAACGCATCATTGAATGGAAACTATTTATTTTCTTTGTTGCTTTAATAATAAATGCATTGGTGTGTTAGTTATAAATAGTGCACGAGTGCATTTATTATGAACGCATAGGTGAAAAAAAATACTTTACATTTATCAGTGCGCATAATTTTATGAATGCATCGGTGCGTACATATAAATGACACATCATTCAGATGCAACTTTTCTATTTTAAACGATGCACATATTTTTATGAATGCACCAGTGCGTTCCCTATAACCAACACACCATTGAAAATAAACTATTTATTTATGCTGGTGCATTCAAAATAAATGCACCAATGTGTTTATTTTCAGAAACGTACCGGTGTGTTTATTCGATACACACAGATGAAAATAAATAGCTTCCATTCAACAGTGAGTATAGTTTTATGAATGCACCAACACTTACATACAAACGACGCACCGTTAAGTGGAAACTATGTATTTTGGACAGGGCTTCTATTACTTCGGACGCACAGGTGCATTGTTGGCAAGTATGCACTGACACATTCCATAATACGTCACACCGTCGAAAACAAACTATACATGATTGGTGCATATTGTAAAATTTACAATGCGCACCACCCACAGTGCGAGCCGAACGGCTCGAATGCACCGCACAGAAGAAAAAATTGAAAAACAATGCAAATTTAACTCAATTTCAAAATTTAATCCGCTAAAAAGATAATGTATAAAGAAATAAAGAATTTACTCAAACATTTTCTCATCGAGGAGGCATCGTTGGGATGTAGTGAATTTTTTTTTTCCCATCGTATGGAAAAATTGGAATTCCACAAACCGAGCACCGAACAGAAACAATGCAAGCAACAGAAGCACCGAAAGTAGTGCGCTTCAATTGGGAAAAGGAGGCATAGGTGTTTGAGATATTCTTTTCATTGGAAATGGTAAAAATGTTTTTTACCACTGGTTTTTTTTATTTAACCTTGTTTTTATGTGCTTGACTTACACGCACTGGTGCACACAACTGCAGATAACACACCTTTTATTTTAAAACAATTTTTGATGGTGCACCATATGGAGTGGACTGGGGCGCCCTCGTGACAAATGCACACTGGTATGTTTTTTTTTNACGAGACTTTATATGGACTCAGGTGCTTAGTTGTCTCTAGCTCCAATTTCTCCACCATCTCGGTCGAAACGAGATTGTCAGTGCTCCCACTGTCAATTATGACTTTGCATTTCCTAGCCTTGGCTGTACAAGCCATTCTGAACAGTCTGCTCCTCTGCACTGCGCTCTCCACCTCTTTCTCAGGCTTCAAAAGGATTTTATGCATCCCCAACGATCTTCCACTGTCTGCATCTTCGCTTTCCACATCATGCCTCTGCGCCTCAGCGACGTGAGTTTTTCCTCTGTCCACATTCCTCTCTGGACAGTCCACGGCTTTATGGCCGTCCTTACCACATGTAAAACACGTGATAACTCCTCCTTGACCCCGGGTACGAGGAAATATATTCGCGTCAACATATCCTCCTTGCTGATCATCTTGCTGCCTCCTCAACTCAGTATTCTGCTGCCTCTGCTATGAGGTTCCACCCCTTTCATCTTTTCCCTGAGGCCTCTTCCAATCCTCTTTGGTCTTTTGTGTTTTTTCTTGGGCAACTATCTTACCTCTGGGCTGGCTTCTGCCTCGCCCTCGCTGTCCTTGCTTGTGGCTCAGCTTCTCCTCAGCTTTTAAAGCCATCTGGTACGCATCCTCAATGGTTTGGATGGTAACCATGCTCAGTTCATCCTGAATATCATACCTCAGTCCATTCAGGTACCTCGCCACCTTTTCGTCATCACTGTCCCGGTGACCAACTCGAATGTTTAGCCTGTAGAACTCCTCGGTGTACTCCTTCACCATCATCAACTTCTGTCTCAGGTTCTGCATGCGCCTGAACAAAGTGATCTGGTAGTCTCTCGGGATAAATTTTTCTTTCATCTTAGCGATCATCCGATCCCAGCTCTTTATCTTTTGTTTGCCTTTGCTGCGTCTATCCGCCTGCAGCTCATCCCACCATAAGACTGCATGCCCTTTCAACTTAGTGACAGCATGTTTCACTTTCTTGTCCTCTTCGATATCTTCGTAATCGAATTAGGTGTCGAGTGCTCGAATCCAATCCAGTAACTCTTCTTCATTCAGGCTTCCCTCATAGACAGGAATGTCCATCTTTGTCTTCGAGCTCATCCTCGAAATGGCTTTGATCAACCTCTCGGTTGACACGTCTTCTGTAGTGACTTCTTCAGTGTCGTGTCCCCCTTCCTCTTCTACCTCCGAATCGCTGAACTCTGCCATACCAGCTCCACGTCTTTGGGTGGTCTCCATTTCTTCGAGTCTCACCCTGAGATCTCAGATTTGACGTTCCATCTCTGGGTTACCTACTTGTCTACCCCTTCTTCGTGCATCCCTGTCTTCACGATCAGGTGACTGTCGTTCCCTTCTCGGCGGCATGGTGAATATCTCCTCTGCTTCAGAAAGCAAGAGTCTTCCCGCTCTAATACCACTCTGAAACAACCTCCCTTCAGTGGACGGTCGCTCCACCAGGACCTTCTCTTTCACCCAGGCCCAAAGAGTCAAAGCTCTTCCAACTCCCTCGGGAGTTCTTTACCCACAGAACACTTCTCGGCGATCTTCCCTTCACGTATCGGGAGATCGGATCTCTCGATATCGTGAGACTCGTAACACTGCTTCTTGCCGTTCAAACACCAAGTCCCGAATGCCGATAGTCAACGTTCAACCCTCGGGTATCGCCATTGGCGATGTCAATCACCTGACTTCCCAGACCCCGAGCGTCGAGGTGTCGATTTCCCGACGCGATGCCACCTGTATTCCACTGTACCTCATGGCCCAACACTGTCCCATCACTTTGGGATTTCACGGGTCGCAGATCCCTGATACAATCGCTCCTTGGTGTTGAACTCTGAACGCTGATCTCTGATTCTCCGACCCCGTAGGATCTCCTGCCACCTGTCCCCGCTTTAACCAATGGTTCCTGTTGAATCGGGAAATCGCTACTCACGATTTCAAAGGGTAAGCTCCTACCTTACCAAACGCCGAACGCTAATATGCGATGGCCTACCTCTTTGGTCTCTTGCAAGTTAACTCCCTCGCAGCTCTTCCCGGATCCAATGGTCAGCGGGAACTCGTGATCCTGTTCGATGATTTCAAGTCGTCGATTCTCTTCCTCTTGAAGAATCTTTTGTTCCACCACCTTCAACCGGCATGAAATCCGCTGGGGTTTGTTCCCATAACGAATCAAAGGAACTATCCCTCCTGAACTTTTCCAACCCTGACTCCTTCAGAGGTCTCTCGAGCACGTTCTCTGTACTCGACTTTCAACCACTCTCAACAGTGCTAAAGTTTTCCCAAGTCCAGTGCACTCACAGTCATAGCAACCCGACTTTTTACTTCTGGGACAGCTAGATTTCAATTCTTCCATAAGATCACATACACAGCGTATGAGAGAAATACATAACAAGAAGTAAATACGCAAAGGCATAATTCTAGCAACACATAGAGAACCAACACATCCATGGGAATTTAATTAAGGCTTCCCTGTTCTCCTTTCCCAGACTCGCCTATGGGACTTAAATTCGACGGGTTCTTTACCTGCACAGTTCAAATAACCCAACGCACTTCCGATAGAGAGTAAGAGTTTAACTGTAGAGCCCCTCAACGCACCCTATGCGGAGGAATTCAACTGCACTCTAAGAAGGAATCTCTTGGCTTGAATAGAGAAACAATTGGAACTCATTCTCGCCTCTTCCCAAGATTTCTAATCTGCCATGAGATTACGTATGTAGCATATACGGCGAAAGCATAAAAAGACACAAGCATGCAACAACATAATATCAACAACACACAGAGAATAATCACAGCCATGAAATTGAATCAAAGCTTTCTATTAATTCAATATCTATACATGGGGGTTCTTCACAAACTCTANACGAGACTTTATATGGACTCAGGTGCTTAGTTGTCTCTAGCTCCAATTTCTCCACCATCTCGGTCGAAACGAGATTGTCAGTGCTCCCACTGTCAATTATGACTTTGCATTTCCTAGCCTTGGCTGTACAAGCCATTCTGAACAGTCTGCTCCTCTGCACTGCGCTCTCCACCTCTTTCTCAGGCTTCAAAAGGATTTTATGCATCCCCAACGATCTTCCACTGTCTGCATCTTCGCTTTCCACATCATGCCTCTGCGCCTCAGCGACGTGAGTTTTTCCTCTGTCCACATTCCTCTCTGGACAGTCCACGGCTTTATGGCCGTCCTTACCACATGTAAAACACGTGATAACTCCTCCTTGACCCCGGGTACGAGGAAATATATTCGCGTCAACATATCCTCCTTGCTGATCATCTTGCTGCCTCCTCAACTCAGTATTCTGCTGCCTCTGCTATGAGGTTCCACCCCTTTCATCTTTTCCCTGAGGCCTCTTCCAATCCTCTTTGGTCTTTTGTGTTTTTTCTTGGGCAACTATCTTACCTCTGGGCTGGCTTCTGCCTCGCCCTCGCTGTCCTTGCTTGTGGCTCAGCTTCTCCTCAGCTTTTAAAGCCATCTGGTACGCATCCTCAATGGTTTGGATGGTAACCATGCTCAGTTCATCCTGAATATCATACCTCAGTCCATTCAGGTACCTCGCCACCTTTTCGTCATCACTGTCCCGGTGACCAACTCGAATGTTTAGCCTGTAGAACTCCTCGGTGTACTCCTTCACCATCATCAACTTCTGTCTCAGGTTCTGCATGCGCCTGAACAAAGTGATCTGGTAGTCTCTCGGGATAAATTTTTCTTTCATCTTAGCGATCATCCGATCCCAGCTCTTTATCTTTTGTTTGCCTTTGCTGCGTCTATCCGCCTGCAGCTCATCCCACCATAAGACTGCATGCCCTTTCAACTTAGTGACAGCATGTTTCACTTTCTTGTCCTCTTCGATATCTTCGTAATCGAATTAGGTGTCGAGTGCTCGAATCCAATCCAGTAACTCTTCTTCATTCAGGCTTCCCTCATAGACAGGAATGTCCATCTTTGTCTTCGAGCTCATCCTCGAAATGGCTTTGATCAACCTCTCGGTTGACACGTCTTCTGTAGTGACTTCTTCAGTGTCGTGTCCCCCTTCCTCTTCTACCTCCGAATCGCTGAACTCTGCCATACCAGCTCCACGTCTTTGGGTGGTCTCCATTTCTTCGAGTCTCACCCTGAGATCTCAGATTTGACGTTCCATCTCTGGGTTACCTACTTGTCTACCCCTTCTTCGTGCATCCCTGTCTTCACGATCAGGTGACTGTCGTTCCCTTCTCGGCGGCATGGTGAATATCTCCTCTGCTTCAGAAAGCAAGAGTCTTCCCGCTCTAATACCACTCTGAAACAACCTCCCTTCGGTGGACGGTCGCTCCACCAGGACCTTCTCTTTCACCCAGGCCCAAAGAGTCAAAGCTCTTCCAACTCCCTCGGGAGTTATTTACCCACAGAACACTTCTCGGCGATCTTCCCTTCACGTATCGGGAGATCGGATCTCCCGATATCGTGAGACTCGTAACACTGCTTCTTTCCGTTCAAACACCAAGTCCCGAATGCCGATAGTCAACGTTCAACCCTCGAGTATCGCCATTGGCGATGTCAATCACCTGACTTCCCAGACCCTGAGCGTCGAGGTGTCGATTTCCCGACGCGATGCCACCTGTATTCCACTGTACCTCATGGCCCAACACTGTCCCGTCACTTTGGGATTTCACGGGTCGCAGATCCCCGATACAATCGCTCCTTGGTGTTGAACTCTGAACGCTGATCTCTGATTCTCCGACCCCGTAGGATCTCCTGCCACCTGTCCCCGCTTTAACCAATGGTTCCTGTTGAATCAGGAAATCGCTACTCACGATTTCAAAGGGTAAGCTCCTACCTTACCAAACGCCGAACGCTAATATGCGATGGCCTACCTCTTTGGTCTCTTGTAAGTTAACTCCCTCGCAGCTCTTCCCGGATCCAATGGTCAGCGGGAACTCGTGATCCTGTTCGATGATTTCAAGTCGTCGATTCTCTTCCTCTTGAAGAATCTTTTGTTCCACCACCTTCAACCGGCATGAAATCCGCTGGGGTTTGTTCCCATAACGAATCAAAGGAACTATCCCTCCTGAACTTTTCCAACCCTGACTCCTTCAGAGGTCTCTCGAGCACGTTCTCTGTACTCGACTTTCAACCACTCTCAACAGTGCTAAAGTTTTCCCAAGTCCAGTGCACTCACAGTCATAGCAACCCGACTTTTTACTTCTGGGACAGCTAGATTTCAATTCTTCCATAAGATCACATACACAGCGTATGAGAGAAATACATAACAAGAAGTAAATACGCAAAGGCATAATTCTAGCAACACATAGAGAACCAACACATCCATGGGAATTTAATTAAGGCTTCCCTGTTCTCCTTTCCCAGACTCGCCTATGGGACTTAAATTCGACGGGTTCTTTACCTGCACAGTTCAAATAACCCAACGCACTTCCGATAGAGAGTAAGAGTTTAACTGTAGAGCCCCTCAACGCACCCTATGCGGAGGAATTCAACTGCACTCTAAGAAGGAATCTCTTGGCTTGAATAGAGAAACAATTGGAACTCATTCTCGCCTCTTCCCAAGATTTCTAATCTGCCATGAGATTACGTATGTAGCATATACGGCGAAAGCATAAAAAGACACAAGCATGCAACAACATAATATCAACAACACACAGAGAATAATCACAGCCATGAAATTGAATCAAAGCTTTCTATTAATTCAATATCTATACATGGGGGTTCTTCACAAACTCTANTGTGAGGTTCCACCCCTTTCAGCTTTTCCCTGAGGCCTCTTCCAATCCTCTTTGGGCTTCTGTGTTTTTTCTTGGGCAACTATCTTACCTCTGGGCTGGCTTCTGCCTCGCCCTCGCTGTCCTTGCTTGCGTCTCAGCTTCTCCTCGACTTTTAAAGCTATCTGGTACGCATCCTCAACGGTTCGGATGGTAACCATGCTCAGTTCATCCTGAATATCATACCTCAGTCCATTCAGGTACCTCGCCACCTTTTCGTCGTCACTCTCCCAGTGACCAGTTCGAATGTTGAGCCTATATAACTCCTCGGTGTACTCCTTCACTGTCATCAACTTCTATCTCAGGTTCTACATGTGCCTGAACAGAGTGATCTAGTAGTCTCTCGGGATAAATTTCGCTTTCATCTTAGCGATCATCCGATCCCAGCTCTTTATCTTCTATTTGCCTTTGCTGTGTCTATCCGCCTATAGCTCATCCCACCATAAGGCTGCATGCCCTTTCAACTTAGTGACAGCATGTTTCACTTTCTTGTCCTCTTCGATATCTTCGTAATCGAAGTAGGTGTCGAGTGCTCGTATCCAATCTAGCAACTCTTCTGCATTTAGGCTTCCCTCATAGACGGGAAAGTCCATCTTCGTCTTCGAGCTCATCCTCGAAATGGCTCTGATCAACCTCTCAGTTGACATGTCTTCTGTAGTGACTTCTTCAGCGTCGTGTCCCGCTTCCTCTTCTACCTCCGAATCGCTGAACTCTGCCATACCAGCTCCACGTCTTTGGGTGGTCTCCATTTCTTCGAGTCTCTCCCTGAGATCTCGGATTTGATGTTCCATCTCTGGGTTACCTGCTTGTCTACCCCTTCTTCGCGCGTCCCTGTCTTCACGATCAGGTGACTGTCGTTCCCTTCTCGGCAGCATGGTGAATCTCTCCTCTGCTTCAGAAAGCAAGAGTCTTCTTGCTCTGATACCACTCTGACGCAACCTCCCTTCGGCGGACGGTCGCTCCACCAGGACCTTCTCTTTCACCCAGGCCCAAAGAGTCAAAGCTCTTCCAACTCCCTCGGGAGTTCTCTACCCACAGAACACTTCTCGGCGATCTTCCCTTCACGTATCGGGAGATCGAATCTCGCGATATCACGAGACTCGTAACACTGCTTCTTGCCGTTCAAACGTCAAGTCCCGAATGCCGATAGTCAATGTTCAACCATCGGGGTATCGCCACTGGCAATGTCAATCACCTGACTTCCCAGACCCCGAGCGTCGAGGTGTCGATTTCCCGACGCGATGCCACCTGTATTCCACTGTACCTCGTGGCCCAACACTGTCCCGTCACTTCGGGATTTCATGGGTCGTGGATCCCCGATAAAAGCGCTCCTTGGTGTTGAACTCCGAACACCGATCTCTGATTCTCCGACCCCGTAGGATCTCCTGCCACCTGTCCCCGCTTTAACCGACGGTTCCCGTTGAATCGGGAAATCGCTACTCGCGATTTCAAAGGGTAAGCTCCTACCTTACCAAACGACGAACGCCGATATGCGATGGCCTGCTTCTTTGGTCGCTTGCAAGTTAACTCCCTCGCAGCTCTTCCCGGATCCAATGGTCAGCGGGAACTCGTGATCCTGTTCGACGATTTCAAGTCATTGATTCTCTTCCTCTTGAAGAATGTTTTGTTCCGCCACCTTCAACCTGCATGAAATCTGCTAGGGTCTGTTCCCATAACGAATCAAAGGAACTATCCCTCCTGAACTTTTCCAACCCTGATTCCTTCAGAGGTCTCTCAAGCACGTTCTCTGTACTCGACTTTCAGCCACTCTCAACAGTGCTGAAGTTTTCCCAAGTCCAGTGCACTCACAGTCATAGCAACCCGACTTTTCACTTCTAGGACATCCAGATTTCAATTCTTCCATAAGATCACATACACGACGTATGAGAGAAATACATAAGAAGAAGTAAATATGCAAAGGCATAATGCCAACAACACACAGAGAACCAACACATCCATGGGAATTTAATTAAGGCTTCCCTGTTCTCCTTTCCCAGACTCGCCTTTGAGACTTAAATTCGACGGGTTCTTCACCTGCATGGTTCAAATAACCCAACGCACTTTCGATAGAGAGTAAGAGTTTAACTGTAGAGCCCCTCAACGCACCCTATGTGGAGGAATTCAACTGCACTCTATGCAGGAATCTCTTGGCTCAAACAGAGAAACAATTGAAACTCATTCTCGCCTCTTCCCCAGATTTCTAATCTTCCATGAGATTACGTATGCAGCATATACGGAGAAAGCATAAAAAGACGCAAGCATGTAGCAACATAATATCAACAACACACAGAGAATAATCACAGCCATGAAATTGAATCAAAGATTTCTATTAATTTAATATCTATACATGGGGTTTCTTCACAAACTCTATGCGCTTCTCTTCTTGCTCCTCAATGCTAATGCTCTGCATAATCTGAATGCTCCTATCACAATGATACAAAGGAGAGTTTCTATACTCCGTTTTCCCTCTCGAAAGCAAAACTGTCTAATCTAGACTTAATTATTTTATCTACCTGCACTAAATCCTATCTACCTGCACTAAATCTAATAAGTGCCTCAGCTACCTAAGGACGAGAGCTTATCTTCTCAGAGTCCGTTACAATGTACAAGGGAGCTCTATTATGAATGCTTTCATTCAAATGGCGATGCAACAGATATCAAGGTGATTCAAAATTTTGGTGTTGGCATCATCCAGTTGTCTTTTCTTTCTCCACGCGCTGACTTGCTTGATGAGGTGTGAATGCTCCTGCATCATATATGCAGCTGAGGACCCTAACCCGCCGCAGCCTCAACCATCTCCTAATCTGCATTAGGTGGCGGGGGAGGAGGCATGTACCCAACAAATGTTCCAACATTTGCAAAATATAACACAAGTTAATATTTAGTCGAAAATTTCGTTCAAAAGTTTAATAAAATACATTAAAGAACATGCTAGAATAAAATTTATTCGAATTAAGTAAGACAATAAAATGAAAGTACAAGATTAATTTTAATATTACCTCAATCATATGGTGGCTCATTTGTTGTGAAGAGGATGTTGATACATCCTCACCAATCCATCCCCGCGTAAGGGCATGACACCATCCTAAAAACATGATTTGCCTCACTAGATAATAGATCAAGTGCCTCCCTAAAAAATCCTAGATGGAAAATTGGGCCCTCTTGGGAATCATCATTCCCCACATGTGCATCCGCACCTTGATCATCATCCTAGGAGGCGACAAAAAAAACTAGTTCTCATCTCTAGGAACCTCTAAAAAAAATAAAAAACACTGTAGTGAATAGGATGTTTTCCCTCCCACATTTCATAGCATGACATCTATCTAGTTCTATACAAAACCACCTCAAGAAAAAGGTAGACCACCTAATAAGTTGTGGCCTCTGTATCAAATAATCCACATAATATAAAAGTGTGCAACTAATGTGCCTACCATCACCAATAAAGTGTGAAATGGTTGACAGTAACAGTGAGATGCACCTAATGTCCTCTGCATTGAATGAGGCAATCTGTAACTATCCATCGGCCACCTAAAAATCACTAGGAGAAGGAATACCATGTGAAATATACTTCTGAGAGTAGTCAAGATGACTCTCAGCTCCAACACCCACTGGGACATTAGAAAACTGGGGAAAATCCTCCCCTCTCCTAGATATCTCAATGATAAAATAAATATCCTCTTGAGTGTGATGATACCATTGATGAGGACTGACTCTGAATGCCTGTTGATGGGTATCCCATTGACAAATCAACTGTGCAAGAAAGGAATAATTCCCCTTCATGGATGTATTCTCCTCATAGTACTTGAGGAGGCCTACATTCCTCAAGAGGAGTCACATAGTTGCAGTACTAGGTTGAGGGTACAAATCCCTCTCCCTCTCTCTAGCCTCCCTCTCCCAAACTATATTGTACTAGTCTAGTGTCTATTATTACTCCTGCATGCACTGACGTCTCTGCATAATTAACATATAAATTACATCAACATCATACATAAAAAAAATAACTTCTTTGTAGAAAATGAGAAATTTATTTCAAAATATGCAAACATAAATTTTGTCAAAAAAAAGTTAATTAATGTTTGGTGCAATTGAAAAACAGTAACACACCACCCATGGTGTGCACACATATCTTACGCACCACATGGAAAGTGAAATTTATTTTAGCCAGTTCATAGTAATTTTTGTACTCATCGATGCATTATATATCACCAACACACTGCAATAACACTATATATTTTCCACGGTGTGTCTATTATTATGTACGCACCAGTGTGTTACATATAAATGACACACCACTCGAACAACTATCTATTTTAAACAGTATGTATAGTATTATGAACATGCCAATGCATTCCATATAAGCAACGCATCATTGAATGGAAACTATTTATTTTCTTTGTTGCTTTAATAATAAATGCATTGGTGTGTTAGTTATAAATAGTGCACGAGTGCATTTATTATGAACGCATAGGTGAAAAAAAATACTTTACATTTATCAGTGCGCATAATTTTATGAATGCATCGGTGCGTACATATAAATGACACATCATTCAGATGCAACTTTTCTATTTTAAACGATGCACATATTTTTATGAATGCACCAGTGCGTTCCCTATAACCAACACACCATTGAAAATAAACTATTTATTTATGCTGGTGCATTCAAAATAAATGCACCAATGTGTTTATTTTCAGAAACGTACCGGTGTGTTTATTCGATACACACAGATGAAAATAAATAGCTTCCATTCAACAGTGAGTATAGTTTTATGAATGCACCAACACTTACATACAAACGACGCACCGTTAAGTGGAAACTATGTATTTTGGACAGGGCTTCTATTACTTCGGACGCACAGGTGCATTGTTGGCAAGTATGCACTGACACATTCCATAATACGTCACACCGTCGAAAACAAACTATACATGATTGGTGCATATTGTAAAATTTACAATGCGCACCACCCACAGTGCGAGCCGAACGGCTCGAATGCACCGCACAGAAGAAAAAATTGAAAAACAATGCAAATTTAACTCAATTTCAAAATTTAATCCGCTAAAAAGATAATGTATAAAGAAATAAAGAATTTACTCAAACATTTTCTCATCGAGGAGGCATCGTTGGGATGTAGTGAATTTTTTTTTTCCCATCGTATGGAAAAATTGGAATTCCACAAACCGAGCACCGAACAGAAACAATGCAAGCAACAGAAGCACCGAAAGTAGTGCGCTTCAATTGGGAAAAGGAGGCATAGGTGTTTGAGATATTCTTTTCATTGGAAATGGTAAAAATGTTTTTTACCACTGGTTTTTTTTATTTAACCTTGTTTTTATGTGCTTGACTTACACGCACTGGTGCACACAACTGCAGATAACACACCTTTTATTTTAAAACAATTTTTGATGGTGCACCATATGGAGTGGACTGGGGCGCCCTCGTGACAAATGCACACTGGTATGTTTTTTTTTTAAAAGGTAGTTTGTGCAGCTATTTTTTTGGGCACCAGTGCACCCGTCATGTGCGCACCGGGCCCATGATCTTTTTTATCGTCATTTTTTATTTAAACCATGTTCTGATGCACACACGTTAAGCGCACCAGTGCTAAGCGATGTATATAACATACCATTTCGTTTTAAAAACATGTGACGATGCATCATATGGAATCCACTGGTGTGCCACTAGGACATAGTCGAACCATTATGCATTTAAAAAGAAAACATAAACTGTGGAGTTGTTTGTTGCGCACCAATGCACACGGGGACAATGACGCACCGATATGCATTTTGGAAGAAAATGCAAGACAATGAACCCATTTGTTACACACCGATGAGCTTGTTTAGGGCACACTAGTGCTTTCGATCTTCTTTTATATGATGTGCATCGTTGTTTTATCTATTTTCTAAATAACTCTACCACGATGCACCATTATATGTTGGCACACTAGTGCAATATAGTCTTATAAACACACCATTAAAAAAAAATCCACTAAAATATCTACCTATGCACCTCCGCTGTAAATGGATTTTGGGCTATTTTTATAGGGGATTTTCCTTGTAGTGACAGTCACACATAGGTTGTTTCATCTAGATATGAACAAAGTATTTAGATCGAGATTTATTAGCCTATATTCAAGTCCAAGATTAGTAAATTCTTAAAAATAATTAATGAGATTTCCTAATAAAACAATCCTTTAAAGATCACCTGTACACACATTTCACATTTGGAACTAAGTAGAACAAGAAAAGTTTCATTCCATGATCATCGAGTAAATGGTTGAATTGAAAATCCAAATGAAAAATCACATATTTAATCTTGTAGTTGCATCAAAGCACAATAATTTAAAATACATAAGATATTTACGTTAAAGGATGGCTCTAACTTATAAAAATTAAAATGGGCCACATAGTTCTATGCCACCTTAAAGAGATAAGACAATATCTAAACCTCTTTACAATTTCCATAGATTCTAGATACCTCCAAGGAACTACCACAAGTTTAAGCACGTGAAAAGATATTGACAACACATTTTATATTAAAACACTAATCCTATGCACAATGCAACAATTATTAATAATCAAACTATAACGTAATATTGCCTTTAAGGATCCCGAGATGGGGTGAAAGGGATGTGATTGCAACCTCTATTTCCTCCATTCGCTCACATGTGTATAAACCCCTCGCATCGTTCGACACTATGAAATACTGCTGCAACTGGACGCTCCGAGACTTCACATTATGCGTCTCGCCCTCAAAATCTCTCAACTAGTAGAGAAAGTAGTGGGTTTGGACTTCTCCGAGCTGCCCGATAACCAACCACAAGTTCATGTAGCGACTGATAATACACCACATGTATGATTTTAGGAATTCTCAGTTTTCTAGTTTTTGGCTTTTCATTTGTAGAGACGGTAAGACTCTAGCCTTAGCCTCATCTCAGTCTATTTGTCAAGGCATAGAAGAATGGCCTTCTGGTTTAGGACTATTTTGTTGACAGTTTACATGCTAACTATATTTTTAGTTTATGGTTTTTTTGTCATCTAAGACAATTTGACTGGTAGAGTCTACGAAGGTATACATACCCTACCCCTTCTGGATTTGAACCTGTAACCTTTTAAGAGGAAACACATGTTCTTAACCATTAGACCCACTTAGATTGTATGAATTACATAACTAAAATAGTAACAAACTCTTTAAAAGTTCGATTCAAAGTTTTGTTAAAAAATGTTTATTATTTCAATATTCAAAAATTAAAATATAAGTGATTAAAGTTTGCAATTTTCGTTTAAAATGATTTTGATTAAGAATGATTTCATAATAACAAACCTTTTACAAGTTTAATTGAAAGTTTTGTTTAAAAGAATTATTTTTTTTTTAATATTTAAAAATTAAAATATAAGTGATTAGAGTTAAGAATGATTTTGATTAAGAATGATTTCATAATCAATTTCTTTTTTTGGGGATAGCCTAGAAATACATTTTTAATGAACGTTTCATGAAATATTTTTAATAATTAACTAATTTTGAAATAAAATTTTAAACTATATTTTAATATTAATATAATACAATTTTTTTTTAAATATGTTTTTTATTTACACGACACATGAATGCACCTTTTAACTTTTATAGACCAAATTCATCTCAATCCTAACTCGGCCAAACTCGTCTTAATCATAACCCAACTAACATCAATGCAATTGTGAATAAGTTATAAATTACACGCTTCACTTTTATAGAACAAAGTCATGTCAATCATAACTCAACCAAACTCATCTTAACCCAACAAACATCAAATCAATAACTTTTAATAATAAACAAAAAAAATTAAAATAATAAATAAATGAAGACAAAGCAAACTCATCTTAACCCAACTAACATCAAATCAATAATTTATCTTAACCTAACTAACATCAAATCAATAAATATTAATAGTAAACAAAATAATTTTAAAATAATAAGTAAATGAAGACAAAGCATAAAAAGGAACTAGATATTATTATGCACAATGAAATTGTACATTGTGTAACCACTAAAGCAGTGGTTTACAAAATAATTTTAGGTAAAGGTTTACAAAAGAATTTTAAAAGCATCAAATGAAATTGTCCATTGTGTAAGTACTAAAGCACTGGTTTACGAAAGAATTTTAAAAGCATAAAAAGAACTAGATTTCATTGTGGACAATTATGATTTGAGAGTGAACGAATATTTACAGGTCGAATAAAGTGATACACAATTTCAATGTTTTATTTTAGATTTTGATATCTTTTGGATGGTTAATTTTGTTAAGTTGTAAACATTTTTTAATTATATAACCTTTTCATGGTGGTCAAATAGTATATATATGACGATTTTAGTGTAAGTTGCAAATTTTTAATTTCATATAACATTGATATTATATTTATTTTACTGATATCAATTAATTATATATATATACTCTGGATGGGGTGATACATGGGCTATATGTGTCAATGGATGGGGTGATTATCAGGGTAGTTAAAGCCCTTCTCCGCCATTCCTCCTGTCTCATTGTGATGGTTAGTTTACATGAGCATCAAGGTTTAGTGCGTTGGGCCTTAATGTAGGCCCAGGCTCAGCTCCTTGGCTTCAATATGATTTCGATTATGGCCATTACACCTGCACTAATGGCTACCAGAGCTATCAATGCCTCCACCCTCTTGATCTTTTCACCGTGTGGGAAGTTTTATATTGGGCACTTGGGCCCAAACCATAACATCATTCTGCTGGTTCTTCTTCAAGATTTAGCTTGCTCAGCTAGAATTTCATCTTGCCTCGTTCTCTGTGCATCCATGCCACGAGAAAGAGGTAAAACTTGATGAGGGCCAACCTACTATAGCATGTTTGGCCGACACAACCTCCCAGTGACTACCTCTCTATCTCTCACGCCAGACGGGGACCATCCAAGTTCTTCAGGGAAGAGTTGCTTTGCACAGACTCCTTCAGAGCCTTGCCCTCCCAGTATAGAGGGTCTCCATGGAACACACTACATCCCGAGACATGCCTCTCGAGCTCTCATACCAATCGGGGACCATCCAGGTTCCTCTGGGCAAAATTGACTTCCACGGGATCAACCGGAGCCTTGCCCACCCAACACAGAGAGTCTCCAAGGTGGATTCCTAGTGGAAGAAGAAATTACGCCCAATTGGGTGGAATTTCTTCCTTTCCTACCATCAACCACCCTGGAGGACCAGCCCGCCACCTGCACCACCATTCCCTTTCAGGAGTCAGTTTCAATGGGTTGCATTATGGAAGAAGAAGTATTACCTATGGAGGACCACTCGGGACAAAATTTTGTCGCCAACATGGACGAAGACCCTAGCATGGAAATTGTTGCTCCAAACAACTCTGTTACTGCCCCTATGGATGAAGACTAGGATCAAGATGACCATAGTCACATAGCTCCAGAATCCTATAGACTCTCGGAAGACCACCTGGTCTTAATCTTTGAGATGAGAAGGGACCTGGCAGAGCAACAACACCTCAATAGTTTCTTCAGCAAACGTCTAGACGCCCTGTATGATTTCCTATCAAGCGATCCTAAGAAGAGTTGTTTCCCTACATGTTGCCAACCCTTAAACGTCATACTTCGCGAATATGGATGCCCAGACTTGCCCCATGTCTAGCACTCTCACAGGTTTTTTTCTCTGGTTTAATGGATAATTTTTGCAAATTTTTCCTACCTTAGTCTCTGGTTTAGGTTTGATAGGTTCATGTCCGATAGGTGGTTAGGGCACTCAATCCACCGCTTGTTCTGGTTTCCACGCTAGTGGCAGAACATGTGGCAAGTCCCCTTGTCTGTATGTCGACAGTTGTCGCTTTTTCTTAAAGTTTTGGAACTATGAACAGTGGTCCTGTCCATGAGTTCTAGTTTCCACTATGGTGGCAGAAAAATTGACATGCTATCATGTACATTCATACACACAAGCTTTCTACTAAGGCAATGTAATATATATTTTTATTTACAAAAATAAAAATAAAAATAAATTATTATTATTATTATTATTATATATATATATATATATATATATAATCAAAAGTTTTGAAATATTTAGAATTAATAAAAAAAATATATTAAATTTTATTATTACTAATTATAAATAAAGTGTTGAGAGAAGTAATATTTATATCATATTAGTACAAGTTAAGTTTCATAATTCATTATTATTAACCATAACAATATAAATACAAAAAACATGTATAGCTCGGTGGGTTAATTCTAGTGATTGAG
>JZKD02S1677577.1:786562-809141 GCA_000966675.3 Picea glauca
ACCAGAAACCGTCCAAGTGCGGGGGAATTCGGGGTGTCCGTGTCCAGCCGCGGGAGGAACCGCCCAAGTGCGGGGGGAATTCGGGGTTTCCGAAGCTGGACCACGGGGGGAACCCAATACACTTTCTTTACTTCTACATGGTACATTATTAGTATACTTTACGCTCTTAGTCTATATGTTTGATAAGGTAAAGAAAATGATTGAATTAGAATTTTAATTGATGATTGATTTTCCCCATAGCCTTAATCTCACTTTTGATTGATTCCCTTGGCTTCGATCCCTGCATGTCTTGACCATCCTATGGTTTTATTGATTTGTGATGATTTGCGGTTTATAAATTTTTGCCTTCGTCCCCAAATAATCAGTCCACGCCTGAGCAGTCGGCCAGGAGCCTTATATATGGTCGTCACTTTGGTGTTAATAGACTTATGGATCTAAACGCTCTGCTTTTCCATGCGTGGATGGCGAGCAACAAATGTTTCTGCCCAATCTTCTAGCCCTATGGTTGTTCCAGGTAGATTGTTGCCTTGTGCCTTGGGGCGGATAATGGACCTGACAATTTATTGATTGATAGTGAAATTTATCTTTTTCTTGTCTGCGTTTTTCCCCTTGTTACTCTGGCGATTTTCCATTATCAAGACTGGAACCGTTGCATTTTAAGACTATGTTTTTGGCCACTGGTTGTGACTGCGATTTTCCCTTGTCACTCTAGCAATTTCCATTTTTGACCGTAAATGTTGCATTTTAAGACTATGATTTTAATAACCATTGAGCTTTAGAACCATGATTTCTTTACCTGTTGACTGCAAGGAACTCAACAATGAAATTGTGGCAGTGAATTGTAAATCATTTGCATGATTTTTTTTTACTGATGTATATTCTCTAACTGCATATTATCGAGTTGTGGATAGGTTACATTTTATTTTATCTCTATGATATAGAATCATTACCAGAACATTTTTCCTCTTCATTATTGATTGGTCTATATGTGGATTACTCTTATAGATACTCATTTTTATTTCTTTATCCCCTATGATTGAAATTGTCCAGTTTCAATTAGTTTCCATATGAAAGAATGATTTTCATGGAGGAGTAAGATTTGCTTATTGGTTGTGCCTTACTTATGCCTGGACTAAGTTGGTGTTTTCTCTTCTTATTTATTTAATAACATCAACTCATATATTGTTTTATATAGGGTATAATTTATAGCGACTGTGTTAATGACAATGCGACCACTTATTTATTAATGACAGTGAATATTAACTCCATTCTGGTGTGTATTGTACAATGATTCTGCCTTTATCAAGTCCGTGCGTTTTCTTCTTACCTCGCGAGGTTATCCTCCTTAAGACTGAGTTGGCATTCATTATTTCCCTATGATTTATGAAGGGGTTTCCATGACTGAACTTTTTCTTTGTTTTTTTACTTGGAGGCGCCTTATTGCGTGTATTTATTACTCTGGAGATTTTTTTTTTCTTTTAAGACAACTCTAGTTGCCTATGTGCATGGCATTTTCCCATGGTCTGCACTTTGTTACTGACTTACCTTGGGGAAGCATGATTACCCTCTCTAAGAGTGCATTTTCATGTATTAATGGTCTGCGTTGGGTGCATTGTCATATATATATTACCTATGTTTTAACTAACAACCAATGCATAAATTGATTAAATGCATTATATATTCAATGGTATTTTATTTAGATTACCTGGTGACTATGCGATCTACACACATTCTGTTTTAACTGAAAGTCAGTGCATAAACTGATTAAACACATTATATATTCAGTGGTATTTTATTTAGATTACCTGGTGACTATGCGATCTGCACACATTCCATTTTTAATTGACAACTAGTGCTTTAATTTGATTAAAGATGCATTTTATATTATGTTATATTGTATTTAGAATGCCAGGTGACTTATCAATCTACTCGCCTTCTGTTTTATTTTTGACAACCAATGTGTAGTTACACAGTAGTTTTACAACAATGGAATTTTACATTTACTTTACACAGCAACTTCTTACCCTTTTCGACAACCACCTCATGCGTTTTATGAATGTAAATAGTTGACCAACATATTTATCAAAGAACTTAATTGGACACCAATTATAACTTGTATATTAAAGTTTCGATTAATAATTTATACAGCCTTGTCATTTAAGTTAAACTGGTTAAACATTGGATGGTTATTTTTGACATCAATGTCATTTTTGGGGCAGCATAGATCACCTTTAAAAATGTTAAGAGTTCGCCCATTTTTTTTAAAGAACAATGTATATTGCTGACAAGTGTTTTGATTTGGTTAAATGCCTTTTTAGTTCACCTTATGATAAATTTCATGACAATAGTAATGATAAAGGTCCACTCCTTCACCCCTAGACTTCTTTCTTAACAGATATCAAGATGTGTTAGATATCATGATTTATGGGTGTATTAGTCTTTTATCTTGCGCAAGCATAATGGACGAGAGTTTAGTAGATGCTCAGCTAAAACCTTACTAGCCTTTTAGTTTTTGGTAGTTTTGCGCCTCATGCCCTAGGTTGAGCTGGAAGGGGTTATTGGTTTGTCTATACACCACAGGCTGTCTTGTAGGAAACAATAATCCTCCAGTCCTTCGCTCAATTTAATTCTAGGGATATCTTGCGTCATGTCTACCCATTGCTTGGGGGCATAGGCATAGTCTTCCTATCAGTTATTTCGGCTCCTAGCATGTTGGATTATCTAGAGTCCCTGGTCCAGATAGGATGTGTTTTACCAAGGTTACTGACATGTCTATCACTTGGGCATGACATGATTCTTGATGAAGGTATCATGACATGCCCTATTGGATAATGGTGAACGATAACTTGGTCGAAGTCAGTGCATTCTGTGTGAGTGTTGTCAAGCATTGTAAGTTTCCCTTGGCGCATGGGTGGAACGCTTTCATGCATTTGGTTAGCGCTCCTTGAGGTTCTAGTCTGGTTTGTCAAGGTCATTGTGTCAAGAAGGGGAAGTTGTCCCTTATCTTGTAGGCGTGTCTTATTACATCAGGCAGGTAGTTGTTCCTCCTTGTTGTCCTACACATGTTTCACCCAGTTTCCCTTGTGCCAGTGAGTGGAGTCATAGTTTCCTATTTCCTGGACTGCATGCTTGCGTTCATCATCAGTGGTGTGGTTAAACATTTTTCGTCATCACCTTCCTTCCTAAAAAGAAAAAAAATTGCACTGTTGTTTCACTTGTAGTCCTAACGATGCGGATGCTACATATGGTATTAGAGCGAAGTTAAACCCGTGACTTGGGATCACTACAAATTTCATTGATATGGTTTTGATTATAATGTTGCTAATTAGGTTGACTTCTATTCATGCAGGTAATCATGGTTAGAGGATGTCGCAGAGGTAGACGATGGGGTACTAGGGGAGGAGGCGCGACACCTCTAGTAGCATCCACGCCTGATGGGTCAAACCTCCAAAGAGACGAACAGGTTGTTAGGCAGGAGAAGATAGCGGTGGGTGATGCGGTTGGGTTGATGAGGTATTTTCAGCGGATGTCTAAGGAACTGATCATCTGTTTGGACAGAGATGAGGCCAGGGAGTCAACACCTCTCGAGGGTCCACCACGCAATCCAGTCGGTACTGGTTGCATTCACCATGAAATTGAGAAGGTCAAATTTCATGACACAGCCGTTGAGGCATGGTTGGTAAATATGGCAATGTACTTTTCACTTTGCGACTATACCTCCAACATGAAGGTCCACATGGCAGTATTTTAACTGAAGGGGAGCGCTCTTCTATGGTGGAAGATGCTCCTACCGCAGTTGAACATGGTCATCGAAGACGTGTCATGGGAACTGTTCGAGGAACAGTTCTGAGAGAGGTACCTGTCAGAGGAATTCATTGAGAATCAAGTCAATGAGTTCAATGCCTTATGAAAGAGTGGTCGTACATTTCCCGAGTACAAGGTCCATTTTATGGATTTTCTTCAGTATGCGTCGAATATTAATACTGAGAAACTTAAGGTCAACATGTTTGTATTCAGCCTTAATGGAAGAATACGTGCAAAGGTTAGGATTCTTGTGCCTTAAACCTTGCATGATGTCGTTTAGAAGGCCCTTATAGCAGAGGAGGATCTTATCAATGGGGGTCAGAGAAGGACTTCGACGAGACTGGCAGGGCAAGTGTCATCTGGTGCGCAACAACATCAAACACTAGCCAAACGTATGACGAGATATCATGGTTTCCATAGGGGATCCACTTTCACTACACCTCGATGACCGGTGCCTTAGCAGTGGACACCTTATCGGGGACCACATCATCAACATCAACGTTGACCGCAACAACAATAGTTTAGGCCTATTCAACAGAATGGACTAGGATTTCGGGCCAGTGGGCCGTCATCTTCTACTTCAGGTACCAGGAGTAATGGACCGAAGAAGGGGTGTTGGATGTGTGGGGAGCCACACTACCAATGTGACTTCCCAGTGGAGAGGACTAGAACATCTGGATCAGCTGGACCCACTACCATGGGAGATTTGGGCAAGGCCCATCAGATTCATGCAGTGGTGAATAAACACTAGGCAAAGCACTAGTCAACTGTGCTCGAGGCGTCAGGTACCATCGTTGACCAGACCCTTAGTATTTTGATATATCTCGGTGCTACCGAGAGTTTCATTTCTGGTGTAGTGCTAAAAATGATGAAGGCAAAGGCAGACGAAAAGGATGAGTTTATCTTCGTAGAGATGGATTCTGGAGCCAAAAAAAAGGTGGGAGTGAAGGTTATCGGTTGTACCCTTAACTTGGGAGATTTTGTCACCAGGGCCAACCTGTACGTCACGATCTTAGGATCTTATGACGTCGTGATCGATATGGACTGGTTGGAATCACATGAGGTGATACTCAATTGTAAGACGAAATGGTTGATCTTGGTTGATGATCAGGGACAAAGACACGTGATTGTATGACAAAACCAAGGAGTTTCCCTAAGGTTCATCTCTTCCTTGCAGCTACGAAAGAGCATGTGCAAGGGATGTAAGTTTTATGTGATCCTTGCATTAAATGAAAAGGGAGTAGCGAAAGGTCTAGAACACCTTTCGGTGGTAAGAGAGTATGCAAACATCTTTCCGTAGGAGTTACCTAGAATTCCACCAGAGAGGGAATTGGAGTTTACCATAGACCTGAAACCGGGGATTGATACGATAGCTAGAACGCCTTATCGGATGTCAACCCTAGAGTTACAAGAGTTGAGAATGCAACTGAAGGAATTGTCGGACCTGGGACTTATACATCCAAGTGTGTCACCGTGGGCTGCCCCTATTATTTTCATACGAAAGAAAGATGGGTCGTGGAGGCTTTATATTGACTACAATCAATTGAATAAGGAAACGATCAAGAATCAGTATCCGTTGCCAAGGATTGATGATCTGTTCGATCATATGAAGGGTGTGACAATGTTCTCAAAGATTGATTTGTGATCATGATATCACCAGTTACGGATTAAAGAGGATGATGTTCCTAAGACCGCCTTTAAGATGAGGTTTGGGCATTATGAGTTTACTGTTTTACCGTTTGGACTGACAAACGCCCCAGGGGTATTTATGAGTTTGATGAACGGGGTGTTTCACAAGTACTTGGAATGGTTCTTCCAAGTATTCATTGACGATATTTTGATTTACTCTCAGATGATGAAGGAGCATGACGAGCACTTGCGCTTGGTACTACAGTGTTTGTGAGAGCACAAATTATATGGGAAGTTGTCCAAATTCTCGTTCTATCAATTGAGGATTCACTACTTAGGGAATGTCATCTCCGACAAAGGTATCATCGTGGATCCAGCGAAGGTCAGGGCTATTATGGAATGTATTTCACCGACGAATGTCTCAAAAGTGCGTATCTTCATGGGTTTAGCATGATACTATCGAAGGTTCATCGAGGGATTTTCGAAGATAGCAAATTCGATCACAGAATTACAAAAGAAGAGAAAGAAGTTTGTTTGGACTGATAAATGCATGGAAGCATTTTGGAGGCTCAAGGAGCTATTAACAATGGCATCAATACTAAAGGTCCTTGACATGGATGCGGATTTCTTGGTATGCATTGATGCATCTAAGGAAGGATTAGGAAGTGTCTTGATGCAAGACGGTCGAGTGATCGCTTACATCTCAAGGAAACTGAGAAGGCATGAGGAGAACTATGCAACGCATGATTTGGAGTTGTTATCCATTGTATATTCCTTGAAGGTTTGGAGACACTACCTTGTTGGGGAAAAATTTGAACTAAAGACGGACCATTGTGGAATACAACACATCTTTATGTAAAGTGACCTGAACATGCTACAATGACATTGGTCGGAATGTCTTAGCAAGTAAGATTTCAAGATTTCTTACATAAAAGGAATAGTGAACCAAGTGGAAGATGCATTGAGTCGAAGACCATGCATATTTTTGGTGTTGCCTCTTCAGACGAATCTACGTGAAAAGATTCTAACTTTATAGCATGATGATGACTAGTACAAAGAGGTCGAGTATTTTATCTGACAAACACAATGATGGTCCCAAGATTTGAAGGATTTACATTTGACGACGATGGATTATTGAGGTTTAAAAATCATATTTACATACCACCAAATGACGAGTTAAGGAGCTTGATCCTAAACGAGGCTCATAGAGCAGTGTACATGGCTCACCCGGGAGTCACGAAGATGATGGAGAACCTTAAACCCTTATTCTTCTAAAAAGGAATGAAGGCAGACATAGTCAACTATGTGGTTAGATGTCTAGAGTGTCAGTAGGTAAAGGCTGAACATATACATCCAATAGGATTACTACAACTGCACACTATTCTATAATTTAAATGGGAGGTTATTTTGATGGATTTTATTGTTGTATTGCCACTAATGGCAAGTAGACACGACTCGATTTTTGTAGTAGTCTACACTCTAATGAAGAGTGCTCATTTTATTCTTGTTCGAATGATGTATCAGGCACTTGACATGGCTAGAGTTTTCATCAGGTATATTTTGAGGCTACATGGTGTGCCTAAGAGGATTATATCTGATCGAGGATCAGTGTTTACTGGACGATTTTGGATGAGTTTCCAAGAGGCCTTGGGAACCCAAATTAACTTCAGTAATGTGTATCACCCAGAGACTAACAGCCAGACTGAATGAACGAACCAAACCTTGGAGGACATGTTGTTCATGTACGTGATGGACCAACAAAAGTGTTGGGAATAATTATTACCACTAGTAGAATTTTCTTATAACAACAGTTACCAAATCACCATTAAGATGGCGCCTTTCAGTTTCTTTATGAGAGACCATGTAGGATGGCTTTGAGTTGGGATCAAATTGAGGATAGGGTCCTGGTGGGACCAGAAGCGATCCAAGAAATGGAAGAGAAAATGAAAACAATAAGACATAGTATTAAAGAAGCGCAGGATTAACATAAGAGTTATGTTGATGCGCACCGTGTCGACCATAGTTACGAAGTTGGCAATCGAGTCTTCTTGTGGGTAAAACCACATAAGAGTTCGATCAAGTTTGGAAAGGGAGCTAAACTCTCTCCTAGGTTCGTGGGACCTTCCAATATTGTGGAGAGGAAGGGGGTCATGCCCTATCGAATAGCCTTGCCTGATTCTTTGAGCTGTATGCACAAAGTTTTCCCATATCTGTTTTGAGACATTATATTAGTGATCCTACACATGTTATTGACATAAGTTCCTTGCAGGTATCGGACGAGGGGGTTCTCACAACTGATCTGATCCACATCCTGGATCATCACATTCAACAGATACGACATCAAAAAGTAGATCAGGTCAAGGTTCAGTGGGACAACTATAGTTCGCACTCCCCGACCTGGGAGGATGCATATGATATGTGCCAATAGTTTCCATTTTTGTTTGATAGATAGACTTATGATACTTTGATACACATTATTTGGCCCTTATATACAGTGAAACTTCGGGACGAATTTTAGACCAAGAGGGGGTGTATGTAACATCCCACTCTTGCACGCACTGGACAACTTATTCTTTGAGGACACTTGCTCGCAAGTGATCCGAGTTATTATACTTTTGGGCATTTGATTATGATTATGAGTTGATGGCATGTTGTTTTGTTGTGTTGACATTGACAGGTGCTATTGACTCAGTTTTACTAAGTGTGCAGGATTTTGGACCTCGAGGATGCAGAGGCATCGATGGAACCCCTTGGACTCCAGATAGTGTCGAGGAGTGAAATATTGGGGTTTGATTGTTTTATATGTCATATTAGTGCATTTGATTAGATGATATGATTATGGATATATTTATGACATGATTTGTTGATGATGCAAGCTGATGATAGCTTGTCGACCAGACTCACATGTGGAGTAGAGGGTTCATGCACGACTACTAGAGACATTGAGGGAGAGGTGTGGACAAAATCCCTGCAACAACCTACTAGCACTCATGTCGTGGCTCAAATTGTAGGTTAACGACTACCTAGTTCGATAAGACCCACGATGTCGTGAGGACTGACTGCGATAGTCGCTCACGATGATTCTAAGGGGCGTGCAATAAGGAAGGGCCTTATTCCTTAGAGGCCCTTAGTAGCCAAAAAGATCACTTGGCAGAGTATTGACTCCAAGGGTTTTTTATGTCTACCAAGTCAATCAACAGACGAGTGGCACCCTTGGGGCACGTGGTGCGTCCTGAAGGGCACGTTGTGCAAGAAAAAGAAAAAGAGGTGAGTGGCACCCTTGGAACACCTAGTGCATCCTGAAGTGCATGTCGCGTCATTAATTAATAAATTAATAAACCTATATGGCCTTAGGAAAAATAACGTGATAATAAAAATTTAAAATAATTTCCCTAATAAAATGTCACCCAGCCTCGAAAATTAAAATCTAGGTCTGGGTGAAACTTGCAGTAAAGGAAATATATGTTTGTAAAAATAAAAATAAAAATAAATAATTAAAAATGATAGTCATCATTAATCATGTGTCAAGAAGTGGGTAAGTAATTCTATTAATTTATAAAAATCTTTTGGGGGATAAAATTTAAAAGAAGGGGAAATAATTGTTTTGTCACTTATGCTAAATAAAATTTATTAATTAAAAAGGGAAAGGGGAAAAAGTTAATTTTCTACACCTTCCAATTTGAGTTTTAAATAAAAAGGGAAAGAGGGAAATCTAAAATAAGTATGAAACTAGGAAAAAGCGGGAAACATAAAAAAAGGGGAAACGGAAGGAAAAAGAAGAAAGTCTAACTTAGTAAGGTATCTAGCATTTAAGAACTTTCTAAATTAAACTCAACTAGTAAATTAATAAGGGGGAAAGTCATTAAAACTTGTAAGGGAATATGGGGACGCCTAGGAGCGATTCTAGGAATGATTTTAGGTGCGTGAGGGAAATAGGGGTAATTAATTAATTAATGAAATTAATTTATGGAGGAATGAAGGGGATGGGTGACACATGTAGAGGGAGGATTTTTATGAGTTAAATTATTAAACATTAAATTAAATGGGATTTTGGGAAGGTTAAGGACTTCGAAACTCTATATAATGGAGGGAGGAGAAGGATGATGGATCTCTTATGTTATGCGTAACATTACGTTGTAGAAATTTATACTTGAATGACTTATCTTGTGAGAGTTGTGATATCCAGCTCAGTGAGGAGTGGTAGCTTGGCCTTGCTAGGCGAGCTCGGAGCTAGCTGATTCTTTGGTTAGTGTGTGTGGCCCCTTTGCGGTTCAAGGGGCTAAGGGGGAATAAGAGTAGCCCTAGCATTGGTTTGGAGGTACTGGTGAAGTCTCATTGGCTGGAAAGCGGGAGAGGCAAGGAGTGTGTGGGATAAAAACTCAGAGTGGGCTACTTGGGATACGGGATGCTTCCTTTATTTCTGCACGATAGAATATTAGTATACTTTATTCTCTTAGTTTGTATGTTTAATTGGGTAAATAAAATTATTGACTTATAATTTTAATTGATGACTAATTTTCCCCATAGCCTTAAGCTCATTGTTCATTGATTCCCTTGTCTTTGATCGCTACATATCTTGACTGTCCTATGGTTTTATTGATTTTTGATGATTTGTGGTTTAAAATTGTTTGTCTTCGTCCCCAACTCATTAGTCCATGCTTGAGTAGTTGGTCAGGAGCTTGATCTACGGTTGTCACTTCGGTGTTAATAGACCTATGGGTCTAAATGCCCTGCTTTTCTGTCTGTGGATGATAAGCGACGGATGTTTCTGCCCAACCGTCTAGCCCTGTGGTTGTTCTAGGTAGAGTGTTGTATTGTGCCTTGATGCAGATAATGAACTCGACAATTTATTGATTGATGGTGAGATTTATCTTTTTCTTATCTGCATTTTTCCCCTTGTTACTCTGGCGATTTTCCATTATCAAGACTAGAACCATTACATTTTAAGACTGTGTTTTTGGCCACTGGTTGTGACTGCGATTTTCCCTTTTCACTCTAGTGATTGCCATTTTTTACCGTAAATGTTGCATTTTAAGACTGCGATTTTAATAACCACTGAGCTTTAGAACCACTCTTTCTTTACCTATTGACTGCAAGGAACTCGACAATGAAATTGGGGAAGCGAATTGTAAATCGTTTGCATAATTTTTTTTTACTGATGTATATTCTGTGACTATGTATTATTGAGTTGTGGATAGGTTACGTTTTATTTTATCTCTATAATATAGAATCATTACCAGAACATTTTTCCTCTTCATCATTGATTGGTCTGTCTACGAATTACTCTTATAGATACTCGTTTTTATTTCTTTATCCCGTATGATAGAAATTGTTTAGTTTTAATTAGTTTCCATATGGCAAAATGATTTTCACGGAGGAGTAAGATTTTCTTATTGGTTGCACCTTACTTATGCCTGGACTGAGTTGATGTTTTCTCTACTAATTTATTTAATAATATCAAATCATATATTGCTTTCTATAGTGTATAATGTACAACAACCTGTGTTAATGACAATGCGACTACTTATTTATTAATGACAATGAATATATAACTCCATTATGGTGTGTATTGTACAATGATTTTTCCTTTGTCAAGTCTGCGAGTTTGCTTCTTGCCTGGCAAGGTTATCCTCCTTAAGACTAAGATAGAATTCATTATTTCCCTGTGATTTCTCAAGGGGTTTCCCTGCTTGAAATTTTTCTTTGCGTTGTTACTTGAAGGTGCCTCATTGCATGTATTTACTACTCTGAATATTTTTTTTTCTTTTAAGACAACTCTAGTTGCCTGTGTGCCTGACATTTTCCCATGGTCTACACTTCGTTACTAACTTAACTTGGGGTGGAATGATTACCCTCTCTAAGAGTGCATTTTCATGCATTAATGGCCTGCATTGGGTGTGTTGTCATCTATACATTACCTGTGTTTTAACTGACATCCAGTGCACAAATTAATTAAACGCATTATATATTCAGTGTTATTTTATTTAGATTACCTGGTGACTATGTGATATGCTCACATTCCATTTTAATTGACAACCAATGCATAAATTGATTAAACACATTATATATTCAGTGGTACTTTATTTACATTACCTAGTGACTATGCGATCTGCACGCATTCCGTTTTTAATTGACATTCAGTGCTTAAATTTGATTAAAGACACATTTTATATTCTGTTGTATTGTATTTAGAATGCCAGGTGACTTGTCAATTTACTTGCCTTCCGTTTTATTTTTGACAGCCAATGTGTAATTACAAAGTAGTTTTACAACAATGGAATTTTACATTTACTTTACACAACAATTTCTTACCCTTTTAGACAGCCACCTCATGCATTTTATGAATGGAAATAGTTGACCAATGTATTTATCAAAGAACTTAATTGGACACCAATTATAACTTGTATATTAAAGTTTCGATTAATAATTTATACAGCCTTGTAATTTAAGTTAAACTGGTTAAATATCAGCTGTTTATTTTTGACATCAATGTCGCCTCTGGGGTAGCATAGATCACCTTTAAAAATGTTAAGAGTTCACCCAATTGTTTTTAATAAACAATGTATATTGCTGACAAGTGTTTTGGTTTGGTTAAATGCCTGTTTAGTTCACCTTATGATAACTTTGATGACAATAGTAATGATAAAGGTCCACTCCTTCGCCCCTAGACTTCTTGCTTGACGGATATCAAGATGCGTTAGACATCATGATTTATGGGTGTACTAGTCTTTTAGCTTGCGCAAGCATAATGGATGACAATTTAGTAGATGCTCATCTAAAACCTTACTAGCCTTTAGTTTTTCGTTGTTTTGCACCTCGTGCCTTAGGTTGAGCTGGAAGGGGTGATTGGTCTGTCTATACACCACAGGTTGTCTTGTAGGAAACAAGAATCCTTCGGTCCTTCACGAAACATAATTCTTGGGATATCTTGCGTCATGTCTACCTGTTGCTTGGGGACGTAGGTGTAGTCTTCCTGTCAGTTATTTCGGCTCCTAGCACGTCGGATTATCTAGAGTCCTTGTTCCAGATAGGATGTGTTGTGCCAAGGTTACTGACGCATCTATCACCTAGGGATGACATGATTCCTGATGAAGGGATCATGACGCGCCCTATTGGATAGTGACGAATGAAAACTTGGTCAGAGTCAGTGCCTTCTTTGTGAGTGTTATTGAGTGTTGTAAGTTTCCCTTGGTGCATGGGTGGAATGACTTCATGCATTTAGTTAGCGTGCCTTGAGGTTCTAGTCTGGTTCATCAAGGCCATTGTGTTGGGAGGGGGAATTTGTCCCTTAGCTTGTAGGTGTGTCTTGTTGCATTAGGAGGGTAGTCGTTCCTCCTTGTTTTCCTACACATGTTTCGCCCAGTTTCCCTTGTACCAGTGAGTGGAGTCATAGTTTCCTATTGCTTGCGCTATGTGCTTGCGTTCTTCATCAATGGTGTGGTTAAATTATTTTCGTTGTCGCATTCCTTCCTAAAAAAAAAAATTTGCACTGTTGTTTCACTTGTAGTCGTAACGATGAGGATGTTACAAAATCTGTAGATTTGAAAATGGTAACTATGAATCGATGAGTGTTTTGGAAGGAGACTCAAGAGCTTGGAATTTGTATTTGAGCAGAGATTATGTTGTATGGGATTGCACAATGAGCAATGGATTCCTATTGAAGTTCCAAACTGATGAATCCACCCATAACTAAAAGAAGATTGTATTTTATCAACAATGTATTGAATTAACGAGACATCGTTTAAGGATAGGTATTAATATAGCATTCTCCACACAAAACACTATGATATGCCATTATATTTGATCATGAATGTTCTTCATGAATTTAATGTTACCCTTTTTGGGGTGATTAACTTTTTTGCTGCTAGTAGCATGACTAATGTTCAATAGTATGCTTCCTAAGGTGTTATATATGATCCCACACAACATGAATGATGAATAACACACTAGTTTCTTATAGATAAATTAGGAAGCCATCTTTCTATTTTCTTAAGAGAATTAAAGTGGCTACAATGGAACACAAGTCACTCGATAGGTTTTCATTGATCGAGGCACGTTTCATGTATTCATATGCATCTACATTTAAAAAACTACAAATATGAACAACATGAAATGATGATATAAATTTAGAAGGTCACAAAGCAAAAGAATCCCAATTCCATGTGTAGCAAGTGCTAACAAGAAGGAATAAGTGGCATATTCTTCTTCTTACCTATTATCATAATTCTGATTTTTGTTGTCAATGATGCATAAATGTTGAAAACACTATCTTCCTTCTTCCTTCTCTAAATGAATGATCATCACCTCTTTCGAATAGTTATTTTGAATCTTCTAGAGGAATGTTGGGAGAATCATACAACTTCATTCCTATGAAAGATTTTGGCAATTTAGGTGTTCATTTGATAGGAAGTGGTAGGGTTTGAACCTTCCTGGGAAGGGTTTGAACATTCCTTGAATCCCCCCTAATAGGCTAGAAATAAGTAACATAAAGAAGGAAAGATAGATGTTGGTAATTGTATTTTTCATGCGCTTCAAGCTAGACCAAATCTAGTAACTTGGTTATCTCTTGATTGTATTATAAACAAGGTAAAATTTGATCCCTTATAGCCTTCATTGAATCTTACAAGGCATATATTGTAGTCCTAGTACATAAACTATATTCTTCCATAATGAATTATTTTTTTATCAATCTTTCCTTTTCAGACAAACAATGGTTTTTGTTATCGAGGAGCCTCTTTTGGTAGAAAACCCATAGAGGTTTTATATGCTTTTAGTCAAGTATCCTAAAATATAAGAAACGTGTTAGAATGTAGAGGCTAGTTTTTGGACTAGTAAGAATTTAGAAATATTGAATGCATCGATCAAGTACCCTATAGTAGTAAGGTCAAGTCCTATGCCAGTGCCCTCTTAGTTGTCGAGCGATCAAAACCTTTTACAATGGTGATAAATTCTTATCTCTGTTGGTATTACAAAATATCTAAACGACTAAATTATTCTATTTTGGCCATTTCATATATATCCTAGCATGGTAATACACCACAAATACCTAGCCCAGGCAATTAGAATAATAACTATACTAGAGATAGACTAGGAAACAAAAATTTATTTGGATGGATTTCTGAAGGAATCATCCTCAGATCCACATAGGGGCTTGGAGATTACCCCCAAGATCCATTAATATAGGAAAACCAATAGTTAAGTCCTAGGAGGGAAAGGGAACATAGAATGAAGAACCTAAAACACCTGGCTTAGCATCCTTGCTTGTTTGATAACCTGCATCCCTTTCATATTGATTACCATAACCCTTGGCTTCCCTTCATATTATTCTATATTCACCCATGGCCAATAAGGTAGCTATTAACCTAGAAACAACATTGGCTGAAGTTGACTAAGATTCCCCAACATCTAAGTAAAATCTATCAATGATAAATTTAGACCCCGTAACATTTTATCTAGTGTACAACTCACCTTTCCTTATGTAAGTAGTAGTAGAAATGTCAAAGGCACAAGCATGTAGTATAGGTAGAGGGACCACTATTACAAGAGGTGGCATTCCTTCTAGATCCAAAGCTACCTTTACCATTCCTAGATCAAGAGCCCATAGCCTCTATAGTAGTACAAGTGAAAGTAGCAGATTCGGTCGGAAAACCCATTGTTGAACCAATTGATCTAGTTTTTTCACTATAGATTGCAGAAACAAAGGAATATGTAGATCATCTAGTTGATCGATATTGAGATCTTTCTTTCTAAACTAGCTATAGTCCATATGCCTGGCACACTATTATCTCTAAAGTCCAACATTTTCATGTGTAGTATGTTAGATGACATAAAAATAGAGAGTACATAATGATATAATTCCAGTACATGTAAAACCATGAATTATTGAGAAAATAGATAAATATATGATGAATTGTGTGTAGTGGATGAGTTATTGTAACATCCCCATTATAATCCCTAGTTTAATTAATGCTTATGTGGATACAATATGTGGCTATGACCAAGTGATGTAATATGCGAATTGTATTTCATTAATAAAAATGTGATGCCGACTACTAAGGGGACATGGACAAGAGATGGGGGATGAACTAGTCCACAAGAGAGGGAAGTGTCTAGGATAATGGCCAAGAGGGGTCAAAGGGGGAAATATCCATGTATATTAATTTAACCCATTTTCCTAAACTTTCTAATTGTATATGAACCTTTTGATTTCTGATTGAGTTCTCCCAAAGCCAATCATTGAATACATGTAAGAAAGTGGTTGTGAGTGGTCACATCCAAGAGTTATTGGGGACATGGGGGTTGAGTACAATCAGCTTGGGGAAGAGTGTGAGTCAAGAAAGGAAAGCCACAAGAGAGAAAATTTGTATGGGTTAGGACAACAATTTTTAGTTAGTCAAGTTTTGTGCATGGGAAGAAAGGAGAAAGAAAGAAAGAGAACTTGTAACTGGTGCACCCATGGAGGGTGAATACTAGAACAAGATGGAGAGTAACTAGAGATAATTGGAGTTGGAAAACTGAATAGACAGGTTGTCAGGCTTGAAGAGTGAACTCTTGTTTGAGTTGCACTAAAAAAACAAGTGTTTGTTGTTGGTTTACTGATAGTTTTCCTAGTAGCAAGTTCTCTTGAGTTCCTCGCTGAGAGATTCCTAGCTAGCTTTTCTAGAGAGACCTTGATAAACAAATGACACATTCCTTGGGATATCCATGATAAATAAATGGTACATCCCTTGGGTTAACTTTGATAAATGGATGATACATCCCTTGGTTTATCCTTGATAAACAGATGGTACATCCCTTAGGTTATCCCTGATAAACGAATGGTGCATTCCTTGGGTTGGGAAGGTTAGGAGGAAGATAGATGGTAGAAAAATCAGGATAGTTGTAGGATAATATCGGTTGGGTTATGAGTTTTGAGCTGCGAGTGGACTGTGAGAGACCACCCTCTTTTTTGGATTACTAGCCTCATCTTGGGGGTGACTAGATGTTTATATTTGGAACAATCATCCTATGGTTGGGTGGAACGTCTATCCCAAGATGTTGGTTGCATAATTCTTGTTTAAAGATAAGTGTTTTATCTTGTACTAAGTTATTTACATGTGTTATTGTTGTGCATGAACTCTGCGTAAATGAGAATGAATTATATGTTGTTGTAATGAGCAATTTATTTGTGTTTCATGTTGATTATTAGCATGCTTTATATGCATCTTTTTTATGGTTATAGACAATAGCTAAATCTATTTTAAATTTGTAGTTGTAAGCTACAAAAAATCAACTAACAATAAAAGAATTACTTTAGTTACTAGAAGTTTTGCTTTTATGTGTATTATGCATTTTAATATCCCTTGATTGGGTTGGGAACATTACATTATGGTATAAGAGATATAAAAAGGGAGATTTTTGTGTGGTGTGGTATAGACTGGATGGCTGGGTACATTACAAAGTGGTATCAGAGCCCAACGTTTAACGCTGAGACTGGATGGGTTGAGTTAATAGAAAGCGAAAGAGGAAATTCACAAAGAATTAATTCTCGAGTATGTCTGCAACTTGTTTTATTAAATCAAAGCAGTAAAATTGAGAGAAATTTGATGGGTAATGTGAAGAATTGAGCCTCTTTGGAAAATTCAAACATAAGATAAATCGAAAAAATTGGGTATTTTACATACGATGACATCGTCATGATGTGGAGGCCACCTGTCAGCTGACGTAGTAGAAGCAATATGTGTATTTCCATGATGGAAGGTACATGTTAGATCAGATGAAAGTTGGTAGGTGATGTGGATCCATGTGACAAGCCAATTGTCAGTCCCATGAAACTGTGGTAAGATCTTGGAATTTCTCTAAGTGTTAATCTATTGCGAGTTCGCATAGTGGAAAAATGGTTAAGTGTTGAGACTTCTTAGTCAAACTTATGAACGGAAGGATACAAGATTATGATTTTGCAAGTCTGTGAGTTCGTGTAAATGGAAAAATGGTTAAGTATTGAGACTTCATGAACATAATTATGAAATGAAGGTTACAAGATTATGAGTCCATGAGTTTGCGAAGGAAAAAAAAGCTAAGTGTTGGTGGCAGGTTCATGTAAGGTATGAAGAAGATATATCATGGTGAATCCATTAAGACAGATCAATGACGAATATCTAATCAAGAAATGATCAGACATTTGTTAAGCATTGCTACTATGTTGCACATACTAATGAATATTCCTTCATTGTTTTGCCACCATAACTTTAAGCTTGGAGCTTGGATTGGAGAAAATGAATAACTGTTGGATTTTTTATTGAAAATGAATGCATTTAAGTAATCATACTATAGAGTAGTGCAATAATATTCTTCATAATTTAAAATGAAGAATGACCTATAATCTAATTGATAAATATTTTGCAATATAGTTAATTCTAACAACAATTATTGCATGCACATTCTTGAAGAATTAGAGATACATAAAAGAAGACTTTAGTTCCTACATGAGAATTAGAGACATGGAGGATGCTCAAGGGAGAAAAAATGAGAACTGTCCACAACATTCAATAATTTGAAATAGTGGAAGACATGGCAATGAGCATACCAATGATTTATGATCCTCAGATAACAAGCAAGAAGAGTACCAATCTCTCGTGATTGAAGTGGAAGGTAAGATCAATAATGATCCCATAGCAATTTTAATTGATTCCAGAACTAGCCATAGTTACATAAATGCTAACATTGTTGAAATATTTCACTTGCAAAGAAGTAAACTTGATAAATCTTGGTTAGTTCAGTTATCCACGGGGGCTAAGAGAAAAATAAATGAGTTAGTTAAAGATTGTTCGATAGACATGAATGGAATCAATACAATGGTGAATGTAAACATCATACCATTGGGTTCATATGATTGTCTAATTGGCATGTATTGGTTGGAGAAACATCATGTTGTCCTAGAATGTTACAACAAGACAATCACATGTATTGATGAGGAAATGAAACAAGGCAAGATTCAAGGCGTTCCAAGAGCTGTAGTTATTAGAGAGATTTCAGCTAAGTAGTTGAAGAAGAGCTTCAAGAAAGGATGGCATATGTTTGTAGCCCATATGGAGGAGGCAACCAAAGATAAAGTGGCAAGCATTGAAGACCATCCAGTTTTGATGGATTTTGAAGATGTTTTTAGAGAAATTCTAGGACTACCAACAAAAAGAGACATTGATTTCTCTATTGATTTGGTGCTAGGATTTGCCTCAGTGTCTAAGACACCTTACAAAATGGGTACACCATAACTAAAAGAGTTGTAGATGCATTTTGAAGAAATTTTGAAGAAGGGGTATATATACCCAAGTGTATCATCTTGGGGAGCCTTGGTTCTTTTTGTGAAGAAGAAGGTTGGAACCTTAAGGATTTGTGTTTATTTCAGGATGCTTAATAAGGTTACTATAAAGAATAAGTATCATTTACCAATAATTGATGATTTATTTGACCAGTTGAAAGGTACAAGAATATTTTCGAGATTGACTTGAGATCATCCTATCATCAAGTAAGGATACAAGAAGAAGACATTAGTAGGAAACCATTCAAAAAAAGATATGGGCATTATGAATGCACGGTAGTGCCATTTGGGCTATCAAATGCCCCAATATTTTTTATATGCCTAATGAATGGAGTGTTCAGGGAGCACCTGTACAAGTTTGTGATTGTGTTCTTAGATGATATCCTAGTCTATTCTAAATCAAAAGAAGAACATGAGAAACATTTAAGAATGGTGTTGCAAGTTTCAAGAGAGCATAAATTGTATGCTAAGTTAAGTAAGTGCATATTTTACCAAAAGAATATTCACTACTTGGGGCATATCATTTCAGCAACATAGATAGAAGTTGACCATGAGAAGATTGTTATTGGGTAAATCGGTAGATGCAGACATGAACTAATCCCCCTATATCCACCTATATCTAGAAAAAAACGAGATGGAACATGACGTTTTCCCTAAGCTTTGATCATTGAATTGGCTATTAAAGAAGGAATATATAACATACCTTATGAATTGCTTCCTTATATCTTTGTTGTCCCTGCTTCACTCCAGTGCTTTTGTGGAATCAGATCTACAATAACACAAACCAACCAATGTGAAAGAAACAATAGTAGAATTCAATGACAACCTAAACATGTTATTAAGGAATCATGTAATAAAATACTAATCATTTTATGGGAAAGAGACATGCCACTGTATTATATTAATGAAAGGTAGAAGATACAACTGAATTGCCTTGATGTCACAAGTTCCCTTTTAGTGGTCCTTCATTCCAACACACACATACACTTTCTTTGAAATTTTCATGAAGATAATCCATGAAATATTGATGGGAAAATGGTGGCCTCAAGCATCACTAGAAACAAGATTCTTCACGCAATCTTCAACCTATTCTTTCATCAATTCTCTTCTTAATCTTTCTTAACCTTTTCCATGAGAAGCCAATGATTATATAATAGAAGGTGAAGTGGTTAAAGGGATGAGGATGATCCCACCAAATCATAGAAACCAAAAGGATCGCAACCATATGGACACCACCTCACATTCTAGAAGATTCCTCTTCTAGAAACTTCATGAAACCTCTTTCCTCTTTTAGCTTTGGAATGTTGCCGCACCTTGCCTATATAGCAGTCTGCGGAAACCCCGTGGGCCAACTATAGAGAAGCCTACAAAAATCATATATTTCCACACTATGTAATATATGCAGCCTGTGGACCCTTTCTAAAAAGCAGTCTTGTAGAGGAGGAAATAAGTTTCTTTTCTCAGGAAAAATTTCATGTTGGGAGCCTGAACACGTGCTTGTGAAATCATCATTAGGGTGACCAAAATAATGTGTAACAAAGATAGAGGCCATTATAATATGTTTAGAACCAAAGAATGTGATAGAGGTAAGATCATTCATAGGCATTTCTGGTTATTACCGAATATTCATAAAAGGGTTCTCAAGGATTGCAAGTCCAATCACTTCTTTGCAAAAGAAGGGAGTGAAATTTGAATGGGCTTCCATGTTTGAAGAGAGTTTTCAATAGTTGAAGGAAATATTGACAAGTGCACCAATATTGAATATTGTCGATCCAAAAAAATATTTTTTTGTGTGCCCCGATGCACGTAAGGAAGGAATCGATGAAGTCCTTGGTCAAAGGGACAATGTGGTATGCTATGAGTCTAGAAAATTAAAAGAGAATGAGAAAAATTATTCCACACATGATATAGAGTTATCAACTATTGTACATGTATGAAAAATGTGGAGGAATTACCTTATGGGTAAGAACTTCGAGCTAAGAACAGACCATTGTGGACTGAAACATTTTTTTAGACAACCAACACTAAATGCCAAACAAACTAGATGTCTGAAATTTCCGAGTGAATATGCCTTCAAAATTAATCATATAAAGGGAAAGGAAAATCAAGTAGTTGATGCACTCAACAAGAGAGCTCATGAAGTGCATGTGGTAGCCATCAACATGCACAAGACATATTTGAAAGGTCTAATTATTGCAGCAGGGAATTCATATCAACAATATGTGAAAATAAAAGAAACATTACAACAAAATAAGTTTCAACACAAATTTAATTATTATGAGCTAAAAGAAGATGGAATTCTCATTTACAAGGGAAAAGTATATGTGTCGAATTCCATTGAGTTGAAAAATATAGTTATGAAGGAAATTCACAATGTGTCATATGTCGGGAACCCATGATATCATAAGACAATTGCAATAGTAAGATACCAATGCTTTTGGCCAGGAATGAAGAAATAAGTGGTTAATTACATAGTTAAATGTCTAGAGTGCCAGAAAGTGAAGACTAAGCATAAACACCCAGTCGGTTTGTTATAGCCATTGCCCATTCTAGAATGGAAGTGGGTAGTTGTTACAATTGATTTTATTACTAAGCTTCCCAATGAAATGAAGAAACATGATTCCATCATGGAAGTGGTGGATTAATTGACCAAAGAAAAACATTTTATTGCAGTAAACACTACACACAAGGCAACAAATATCGTAGAAATTTATATGAAGGAAGTTGTTAGGTTACATGGAGTTCCTAAGAAAATAGTTTCATATAGAGATCCAAAGTTTACTTCAAATTTTTGGAAAGGTTTGTTCAAAGGCTTTAGAATGAATTTAAATATTAGCACATCGTATCATACAGATTCAAATAGGAAAACATAAAGGACTAACATGATAATTGAGGACATGCTTAGAATGTATGTGATGGATCAACCATCAAAATGGGAAGATTATATTCATTTACTTGAATTTTCCTACAATAATGGGTATTGGGCCTCATTGAATATGAGTCTGTTTGAAGCATTGTATGGAAACAAATGTAACACTCTAGTGAGTTGGGATAATTCAACAGATAGAGTTATTGTTGGGCCAATTTTGTTGAAGGAAATGGAAGAACATATCACAAGGATAAAGAAGAATTTAAATGATGCTTAGGATAGGTAGAAAATTTATGCAGACAATAATAGAATTTTCAGAGATTTTAAAGTCGGTGAACATGTGTTTTTAAAAGTAAAGGAAAAGAAAAGTTTGCTAAGTTTATGAAGTTTCCCAAAGTTGGAAGTGAGATATTGTGGATCATTTGAAATATTAGAAAAGATAGGGCCAATTGCATACATGCTAACATTGTCTGCATCCATGAGAGTGCATAATGTATTTCATGTGTCATTATTAAAGAAGTATGTACCTGATCCTAACCACATAATTGATTGGAATGCGATCTAGGTGGATCACAAAGGGGATTTTTGGGTGGAACTAGTACGCATCCTGGATTGAAAAGTCAAAGTTCTGAGTAACAAATATGTAGCGCTGGTAAAGGTTCAATGGACATGCTACGGTCCTGAAGATGCTACATGGGAGCATGAAGAAAAAATGTGGGGAAAGTACCCACAAAATTTTGACAAATTTGAAGAACACAGAATGAAAGACTCCATTTTGAGCAAATAGAGTTCTTGAACTACATCTCAAAGTCCTAGCCAACTGTGTTGGGGACCTTGATGAAATAATGGCTCATTCCTTGGGATTAACCTTGATAAACATACGGTACATCCCTTGGGTTGACAAGTTGAGAGGAACATGAGATTGATGGTTGGAGCTATTGTTGGAGCTGTTAAATCGCATAATTTTATTTCTAAGTATT
>JZKD02S1677579.1:38280-51558 GCA_000966675.3 Picea glauca
CTTTACCTTAGTCTCATGGGACTAGTTTTTGGATTAGTCACAAACCCTAACTTTCATTAAAAATAACTCCATACCTGTAATGAATAAAGGTATGAAACTTTTACACAATATTGTTCAATATAATATCTACAATTCCTTCAGGTTTCACTGCTTGGAACCTCCCAGAAAAGGATTTATAGAAAAAATGGTAGACCTTGTTGAATTCTAGCTTATTCTATATATTGAACTTGTAGAGCATGAAACACGCATACTATTTAATATCTAGATATGAAAATCACACAAAAAATACAACAGACTGTACTCTATCCAATTCATTTGGTCTCACTAAATTTGGACATTCTATGAAGAAGTTATGACCTTGTTACGTAGAACACCTGTTTGAGACTAGTTCGAGGACTAGCCAAAAACCATATCTTCCACAGAGTGTATCTCTCGAAATAAAAATACCCAGAAGCTGAAATTTATACCACATGTACCTTGATATGTTGTCTCAATATCCTCTAGGTTTCACTATATGAATCATTCTAGAAAAGAATTTATAGCGAAAATGGTAAGATGACCTGTAAATAACATACCTTAGAACACATCCTCACAAGACTTCATCCTCCCTTGCAATTTCAACCTTCTTTAATTCATCTTCGCTCTGAAAAAAGCCTCAGATATCCCTGGTTACCACAGATAAGAATCACTTGATCAATTAGATAGATATTCAATGAACTTGTGAGTATAAATCATGTGCTTATGAGAGAATTCTTGAGGTGTATTTATATTTTTTCTAACCTATTTCCTTAACTTTAGGACCTCTTTCCTCAACTTTACGTCTTCTTGAACTTTCTTGTTACAACTAATTTACCCTTTATTTAAATACTTGTAACCAACTAGGAGCTTCTTGACCATTCTTCGGGGCTTCCAACTTCATAAAGTCATATCTCCCTAATAGTGATGAACCATGTGGTGTTCCACATATCACCGGAAACAACACGATGAGTAATATCCATCTATAAGTGTCTTACATGCATTTACACTGTCCTTCATGTCCAAAAATATCATTAAACTTTGGATATCATAACCACACCTCTAGGGCTTCATGTAGACTTCATCAAATGCATCCATCACATAGGCTCAAATCAACTAACTCAAGATCAATCTCAATCATACAGATGATAACCAACTGTTCAACGATCACGTCCACATGTTTGGGTCTTCTAGACTTCTCCAAGGGTTAAAATCAACCTCCAAGGGTTGACATCAATCTGCAATATCACTCTCCAAGGGTTGAAATCAATGACAACCAAGTGTCCAACAAATATAATATTCAACCTTATCAATTCTTGCCACCTCTTTACTGATTCGAAGAATGGTTCCTTAAAGGGCACTTTGACTTTTCCCAGGACCTTTTCTCAAAGTTTTAATTATCATTTTTGGGTCTCTAATGACAATTAGTCTTTTATATAACCTGTCATCATATAATCTCAATCCCATAAACAAAGCAAGTGCTTCGGCCTGGTTATTTTTTGCCCTTCCTAAACCCCAGATAAGATAATTTTCTTATTTTCCTTCGAGATCAACTATAGCCGCCCCTAACCACCAACATCAAATTAAAAAAAAAATTAACATATTGAAAGATTACCATAACATTGTTTTACAATTATGTTTAAATTTTCAAGTTGACAATCATTGTTTTGATATCATCCACCAAAATTTTCTCACTGGACACAAGAATGTCTACTCTCACCTTATCTTGTATTCTCGACATAAAAATTACCCATAAATAATACCCTTCAACATGAAAAATTAAAAAGAAAATACTTCTTTTATAACTATTAGTCTTTCTCAAGCCCATCTGCTAAACAAAAGTCTATTCCCTCTTATCATCCCATGTTGGGTAGATCTATCAAACATTTAGAACATGTACTACAAAAGAATAAAATTCAATTCTCCTGCTAAACAAAAGTCTATTCCCTCTTATCATCCCATGTTGGGTAGATCTATCAAACATTTAGAACATGTACTACAAAAGAATAAAATTCAATTCTCGCCATGCTATTGTAGTTGTTGAGATGCTATTGTAGTTGTTGATTGTCTCAAAAGTCCCCCACTTCAAAATTTAAGCAAAATGCATTTCTTAATACAATTCTCTCTATGACATTTATGGTTCATGATTGTCTCAATAAATTGCTCATGTAATTCCCCTAGGTTGATCTCCATGTTGTAAATACCTATATGTATATATGTTTTTATAGGTTGGTGAGCCTATATGGTTGTTGGGTTGGAGTCCATGCTATTGTAGTTGTTGAGATGCTATTGTAATTGTTGATTGTCTCAACAAATCCCCCACTTCAAAATTTAAGCAAAATGCATTTCTTAATCCAATTCTCTCTATGACATTTATGGTTCCTGATTGTCTCAATAAATCACTCATGTAATTCCCCCAGGTTGATCTCCATGTTGTAAATACGTATATGTATATATGTTTTTGTAGGTTGGTGAGCCCATATGGTTGTTGGGTTGGAGTGCCAACTTAAATAGGTTTTGCCTCCCGCGTAAATATGTAATTTATAAATGCATGAGTTAACATGTTTACTTTTGCACATTTACCTAATCATATTAAGAAATTACTGTAAGTCCATATAATTGCCATGTTAAGATGATTAACCACCATTCATATCTATACAAGATTTTATTGCCACGTTTAAATGATTAATAGGCACTACCTCAAATGGATTGCAACTGCTGGGATGTGAACGGTGGCCACGTACTGCTAGGATGTACCGTTTTTTTAATTAAATGGCATTGATTATTTGTGCCTGAAGATTATGGAAGGAAAGAGCAGACCATTTATGTGCCTGTTCATCTTTCGTCTGCTTTACGGGATATAGTGCCATGCTTTACGGGATATAGTGCCATTGATAACTATTTTCATTTTTCTCTCCTTCAGATCTTGACGCTGTGACTGGTTAGATCATGTCGCCTTAACAGGTTAGTGGTTCTAATTGCTCATTAATTGCTAACTACCGTGTGATATAGAAGGCGGGCAGAGCTAAAACAACTGGAGCAACGAAATACTAATTCTCTGTGACTAACCAGTCACAGAGAATACTTATGCGCCTATGGAAACTGTAAGTATGAGTGTTGTAGGCATTGCCTCTTTTGATATATGGAAGAGTCACAGAGAATACTTATGTGCGTATGGAAACTGTAACTCGAGTGTTGTAGGCAGTGTTGTAAGCATCGCCTCTTTTGATATATGGAAGACAGGTTTATATTTTGGAAGAGTTGCGGTCTGTTGAATGGTGGTTGCAGTTTTCTGAAGTAATTTTCATTCATTCATCATGATTCATGGAAACACTATGAAATTATTTTCTGTTGGATTTTTCTTTGGCTTGCTGTCCCACAAAAACCGTATGAAGTAATTTTCATTCATTCATCATGATTCATGGAAACACTATGAAATTATTTTCTGTTAGATTTTTCTTTGACTTGCTATCCCACAAAAACCGTATAATACATTGGAGCTCTAAGCCCTAATAGAAGTTATGTAAAAGCAAGCGTTCATATTTATGTTGTATGTAGTTGTAATAAGTGTAAATTTTACTAGAAGGTAAAACTATATCAGTATACTATTTTATTTTAAAACCTTAATTAGGATTTTTGTTAAAATTATGATTTGTTTATAATTTTAATATGATAATTAAAGTTTGTTTGTAAATGAAATAAACCTAAGTTTGTTTACAAATGAAATATGCCTTTCTGAGTTTTATCGGTCTCTTTCGGAGTTTTATCAGTCTCTTTCGGCGTTCATCAACCACAGTCACAATTATGTGACTGTGCTAGTTTAATATCAAACTATTACACAACAAGCCACATGTGGCAATGTCCCAGCCCAGATACCCCATAAAGCTCACAACTGTCCCATCCTTGCTGTTTTTGTATGCTTTGTAGATTGTCGTGATGATGAATTTGAAGGAACTTTGCTATTTGACGTCCACAATTTTAATCTTGAAAAGTTGTAGATTAATAAAAAGAAGTCTTGATATTTTAATTTTACCAATTCATATTCTATACTTCCAAATTTGTAGAATTACTGATAAATCTGCGGATTCTGAGAGCATGTACTATGTTTGTGAATTTCTAAACACAGAATTTTCCCAAATCATGTACTGGTTATTGCACAGAATTTTCCCAAAAATCATGCCATAATTATTCATTTATTCAGCTAACGTTTACCATGCGGACCTTTAGTGACATCGAACCATATTTAATCATTTATTTTCTTAACGCCCATTTTTCTTTTGTTTGCATTCTCAGGTTTCAAGGAACATTGATTTGGTTTAAGGAGGAGGTAGTGTGGGACTCATGGGCATCACAAGTTGTTCATGAAGGCGGTTACCATGTAATCTGGTATATGCGGTTATATATTTAGATTTGTTCTCAAAGAAAAAAACAAATTTTCCCAATTTGGAAGAAAGAATTCAAGCGAAATGAATATTTCAGTGATCTAAATTTCAAGAAAAGTATAGAAATTTTTTTAATTTCCAGATATATAATGTCGGCTCTACTAATTCTAATCTTCCTGCTTTGCTTTTAGGGTTGTTCGGTTATTCAACGCATTGATGTTTTAATAGGATATAGATGTAACTTGTACACGACTCTATGTAACAACATCGGAGATTAAAGGTAAGAAATAACCAAATGCATTGCAATCTAAAGAACGTTTCCAAAAGCCATAAGAAGTTATAATACTTGTTGTTTATTGTTTTGCAAACCCACAAAAAAAGAGAAGGTATTTGTATTCTCCCTTTGGATTACTATTAGAACCCTGTACAAGATAACAAAGTGATCACTCTTTTGTTACCAAACAAATAACATTTGAATCCATGATCACCTGTTAGACCTTTTATCTTCATCCATATAAAAGCATTAGAAGAGATAGGGTTATGCATAGCGAACCACAAGCAGTACCTTGGAATATGCATAGCGAACCACAAGCAGTACCTTGGAATATGCATAGCGAACCTGTGAAAGAACTAACCCTCCGTCTGAACATTTCTCAAGCTATGAATGGTACCCAGATCACAATCTGTAGAGGAATAGAAGCAGAGCTAAGCTCTACACTTTCCTTCGAATGAGCTCATGATAGAGAAGGCAAGGTTATCACACAAACCCAGGTTCAATTAATGGAATGTACAAGATAGAAGTTGAGAGTAATGGCACCAAATTAAGTGAATATGAACTAAAGATAAATCTGCAGATGCATTCATTAGCGTCCATAGTTAATTGTTACGTTGGAACACTTGTAGGCAGTGGCAATTATGGTGGAAGCAAGACGATCAAACAGGTGGCAGTAGGAGTAGGCACACATCGACTGTGGTGTGGTGAGTGGTGAGCATAGACTGCAATGAACTGGACTGTCAGACAATCATTCACGCTGCCACCCTCTTGGCTCCCGTACCCGATGCAGACTTCAGGCTAAAAACCTTTAGGTTAAACCATATTCCCATACCTCGGAAACCGCGCGTTCAAATAATGGAAATGGCCCAAAACTTTATGTCCCTGCTATGGCAGGGACATAATAAGAGATTACATGCCAGGCTGGGGATATATATATATCCAAGTTAACCTTGATATATTATATGGGGATAAATTTTCACTTGAAATATCAGGTCTAACATGGATCTAGTTCATAATACTTACAAGATATTAAGAAGGAATTTAGTTTTACCTCGAGCACCAACACCGATGGCTTCTAGCTGCAATGACATTCCCCCATCTCGTAAGAAGATTTTGAATCAAGTTTTTCAGTTCTTCTCCCACTTATGGACTTTTCAATGACATGATTCAAACCACAACCATATTCTATATGCTTTGAAAAATAGCCTAGTATTATATTCTCATAAGGTTTTTTGTGGCTCTGCATATGATATTCAAAACACAAATTTACTATTGCAATCTTGAATTAACCTTTTTGGTTGTTCCATACATACAATATCTCTGTCAATGATGATCTTGTGAGAAGTAGGATCTCACACACAACATCCCTTTATACCATCATCATAACTTGCAGAGATATAAAACAAGTAGGAATTCATAAACAAAGATTTTAAGTCTAGAACTGATTTACCTCTTACCAGTACCTACAATTCTTTCTTGCTCTTATGACCTTGATGCTTCTACCATAAACAAGAAGATGCATCTGTCACTTCAGATGCTACTTCAATACTGCCTTCCAACTTATAAAGGTTATCAACCTTTGTTGCCTTCATCACTACTAATTACCTTTTGACACTATGAGAGCTCCACCTTGACCTGTTTACTTATATCCACAAGAATCCAACACTCCTAATGAAATTAAATTTAATTTAAGCTTAGGTACATATCTAACATCCGTTAATTCCCTAACAATACCATCGAACATCCTTATTCTAATACTGCCAACCCCAACAGTTTTACAAGGAATACCATTTCCCATAAACACTATACCCTCATCAACAGATTGATAAGAAATGAACCAATTTCTATGTGAGCACATGTGGTGGGAGGCACCTGAATCTAACTGCCATTCTTCTTGATACTGTAAATTACTAAAAATGGATAAAACGTGATCAATTATACCTGAATTTGTTACAGCCAAATCTGCTTCCTTCGTAGAGTTTTCCTCAGATTCCTTTCTCTTCCAACAATCTTTCTTGAGATGTCATGTTTTGCCACAGTGCCAACATTTTGCTTTACCCTTTCTGTGTCTTGACTTAGATCGAAAATAACTTCTCTCATTCTTCTCTGTGGTTCAACCTCTGACCAACATTGCCTTTGAATTTGAGGTTTCTTTACTGGATTTTCTCCTCATCTCCTCAGCCAACAAAGCTCCCACAACAGAGTCATAATCTAAAACATCTGCTGAGCTTAAGCTAATAGAAGTGACTAGATTATCCCAAAATTCAGGCAACGAACACAATAGTGTAATAGCCTTATCCTCATCTTTGAATTTAACTTCCATACTAGTCAATTGAACTATAAGGGTATTGAATGTATTTAAATGGTCAACAACTTTTGTACCTTCCTTCATCCACAAACTTTACAGTTGTCTCTTCAAGTAGATTCTACTTGTCAAGGACTTTGTCATATATAGACTTTCCAACTTGCTCCATAAGCCTGATGTTGTACCCTCTCCTACGATATTAAATAGAACCTCATCTGCCATAAACGAATGGTGCTAAGAGCTTTCGCATCCAGATCCTCCCATTCCCATTCCATCATGGCTGTTGGTGTCTTTGACTTGCCTACCAATGTTTTTTGCAACCCTTGTTGCACCAGTAAATCCCGCATCTTAAGCTTCTAGAGCTCAAAGTTGTTTTTAACACTGAACTTTTCAACTTGAAACTTCGAACTCTGCATCTTAGCCATTAGCACAAAAAATCTCCCAATATCCACTTCTTATAAAACCCAAGGCCTTTTAAATGTGGAGGAATAATTGGTTAAAAAGTTTAATTTAAAAAAACTTTTAATAATATAAAAAAGGTTTAATAAAAAACTTTTATAAAACAAAAAGATTTACTTAAAAAAAAAAAAAACATCCACTTTTTAATTCCTCCACGCATTTGTTTTAAAAACAAACTTCATACCTTAAGTTGAATTATACCATACTTTAAGTGAAACGACCATACCTTAAAATATTTTCAACTCCAAAAAATATACGAGTGTTTTAGGGAGCAGTCGTGTATTTTTGGATATAAGGGAGCCGCCGCACCTCACTCAACGCTGGAGTGCGGGGAGTCCACACCTCTCGTTGTATTTGGAGTGCATAAATCGTGAATAAGTTATGCATTGTAATACACAGTGGAGTGTGGAAATTCCAACAATTGTAAATCGACTAATATGTCGCTGCACCCTTTCAGAGGAGGGACCTGCGACGATGTATAAATCGATGCACCCTCACATAGATTTCACTTCTGGCTCCACTGAGAATTTTGACGCTCCTTCAACCAGCTCTGACCACCAGTTCTGATACCACTTGTTGGAATTGTCAATGTGGAAGACACAATTCTCAATGATAATTAACAATCACACACATAAGAAATAGACACAGGGATTTCACGTCATTCACCCAAACGTTGGGCTATGTCTACCAAGCATAGGCATCGGTTGTCCTATTATTCGGATTATGGAGATTACATCAGATTTGCAAGTCTCTCACACACTCAGTCTCTCACAGTCATTTTTTCCTCTACGGGCTTACATGTATTTATATACATTTACAAGAAACTGAATAATAAATGCAATCCCTATCCATATTCTAACTTGGTCTATTTGGTTGTAACCAACGCAGAATAATAGGATCCAAATCTGTTCTTGGTAATTCGTTGTCACCAAATCCCAACACAAACTTCTCTTGATAACTCCATCTAACTCCTTTACAGAGTCGAGCCCATAGTTAACATTATTAAGAAGAGTCCTACAAGCATCTTGAATGAAATAATCAGGTACAATTTTACTGTCATTAGCCATTATGTCTTGTCAATGAGGCAAAATAGAAATCAAGGGCTCAACGATGAACTCAATTGGTGCAAGGAGCATTCGAGGAACAACATCATGCTTTGAAACCATGTGACATAAGTTGTCTGCCTAATTTTCACGGCCAACTGCTTCAACAAGTCCTACATCCCCCACTAAAGGACTTCCAAATGTTATACAAAATGGAGAACTTTGCCTCAGCCTCTTTTCCAGTACCCATAGTGTGGCCAAAGTTGCAACTGCCCCTCCTAAGGAATGACCCACAAATATAATGGGTTTGAGCTTCCTTTGTTTTGAATCCATATAAATTTGCATCTGTTTGGTCACAAAACACATCAACACAATGTTAGTATTTTCATTTTCCAAAATTTCATCTCTAGTAAGGGAAGAAGTAATTACTTTTTTTATGAAATTAAGATCACTCCATCCTGAAAGATAAATTAATTTACCTTTGCTTGGAAATCTGTATTCTCCATAATACGTAGGAACAACTTAAGAGCTCCATGATGGATGAGTGTTGGTTGATCATCATTACCCTTCAGGCAACCAGAGAAGACCTTGTTATTGGTTTGTATATTTCCCTCTCCATATTTGTTGTCTTGGACGACGAAACCTTCTATGTTATGAAATGAAGGGAAGGCCACATATGCAACACCTTCATACTCATTCAGACTAAAACCCTCCGATTTGCTTGCAAGACGTGACTCTTCCCAAGCCTTGGACAATATTCTGCATGAAACAAGAAAAGTTGCAATGTCCTGACCAACAGTGAATCTGCACCAACATTCCTGTAAATTAGCACTAATATTGAAGGAGGTCAAGTACTAGATTATTGGCTCTATGCCTTACTGTATCCATTACTGGGTTGACTCAAAATATCATTACTAATTACAGACCATACCATTATTTACCACAATCCCATTCAAAATTACAAAGTAAATGCCATCATTTTGTCACTTCAGACACAAAAAACAAATACAAAGAGGTTACTAGGAATTTTGAGTATGTTAAGTATTACATGCTTAATAGGCATCGATGTTAGGACTTTGAACTGAGAGGTATGCACTAGCAGCTTGAATCAAACCCAATTAAATTAACACAAAAAATAAAGATAAATTCACCTAAAAATCCTATCCAACTTCAAATAAAAGCTCTATATTACCCACTGCAAAAATCCAGACAACAATACTTTGTGCAACAATAAAATCCAATCATCTTTGACCTTCTTAAGAAAATATCCTTATCTTCACTTTAAAATATACAGAAAACAATTTCAAATTTGACACGGAAGCAAAAATTTAAATGATTTTACAGACTCATCCTTTCCCCAAAACCACATTATCAACAATAAAATGCAATCTTTACCTTCGAAAAATATATCCCATCTTCACTTCCCACTACCAATCCATTAAAATATACACAAAATAATTTGAAAATTGACACGGAAGCATTTATCAAAATATGTTGCAAAAACGAAATTTGCAAGCTCATGCTTACAGCGCGGTAGACGACTGTGCTTTCATTTGACCTGTTGTTGCTTCACAATGTTTTTGGACATTGGGATGCCAGTGCGGACAAATGTCACCAGGAGAGGGCGTGAGGCGGCCAACATGGTGATGGCCATGTGACAGGAGTGTGTCACACCCTCCCGCCACCCTCATGCATTTAAGCCTAACTCGTGCAACCCTAGGCATGATTACTCTCAGTGCGCCTGGCCTAAGCTCGTTGTCCTAACGTTGGCTCAGATCCATGAATTGGAATTTAATCTACTCATGCGCGCTTTCCTCCTTCAACAATCTCGATGCCATGAATTCTACCAGGTGCATTCGCAGTTGTTCTCTCCCACAGTCGAGACCTCCTGCGACCTGCACTCCTCCCAGCTACACCTTCGCTACCTGTGCCTTCTTTTCGGCGCTTGCAAATCCTCTCCTAGGCATGCCGAGACAAGGGGCGAAATCCAAGCGTGGCTCGATCTGGCAGCCCAGCCGGCCACGCGTGGTTCTCCGACCCTCGCCTGCACCATCTCCTAGCTCGTCACCTCCTTCCTCGCCATATTCTCAATCGCAGTCTGGACAAGGCCCTAACAACCTCCCGTCCCTCTCCTCGCCCTTCGCAAGCTGGCTGGAATAGTTTTCCATCTCTGGAAATTCCTTGGGTTTTAACTCGGGACCCTCATTCGACTTGGCTTCCACCTCGCTGCCACTTCCTGCAATTCCACCCAACTCGTTGGCGAGCGCACCAATCCAGCGAGAGATCTCAACCAACCAACCTTACCTTGGAGCGCAACCAGAATCCCTTGCACCTCAACCAGGGCCTCATTCCTTCTCAAACTCAGTACCAGGCTCACAATTGCAGGATGGCCTTGCAATTCTGCAAGGTCTAGTTTTTGAATTGTGGCAAGGCTTGGACGACCTCCAGTTTCAAATGGAACTCCTGGACGGGAATACTTCTACACTCCTGTAATTGCTCTCAACTCTGCAGGGGGCATGACACTCAACACTAGGAGAGGGTGACGCCTCAGGGGGTGGAAACAGAGATGACACATGGGATGGAGGAAAAGACGACGCAGGGGTTGGAGGCGACGACAACACAGGCGCTGCCATGCACGAGCCTAGGGAGGAGGGAGGGACATTTGTCGAAGAGGAAGGGGTTGGAGGCGACGTCGACACAAGAGCTGCCATGCATGAGGCCATGGAGGAGGGAGGGACATTGGTCGAAGAGGAAGGGGTTGGAGGCGACGATGACACATGCACTGACATGCATGAGCCCATGGAGGAGGGAGGGATAATGGTTGAAGAGGAAACAACACCTGCCGCGAACCCAACGACCAACGCCACCTCCCTAGATGTGTGGCCTTGCTACAAGCCCACCACATGACATGCACAGGTGTCTTCATGCTAGTTTAGAAATGTGTCTGAATTTCCTTTTGCCTCATAGATTCTATGATCATATTTTGTATGTTGTTTTTATATCAGGGTTAGTTAACAGGCCGATTCGGTCTCCCACAGGGGACTGGTATTTTTATGTTTAGTTTATGTCATTTTCAGATTGGTACCTTAAAACAATTTACTTTACTTTAGCCGACTAGTTGAAATAATTTCCCTCTGGGGTAGTTCAGTTCCTACAGTCTGGAACTCATGATGATACTGTAATTCTTGTTTTTTGAAATCTTTTTATACAAATCTTGCTTACAAAAAAATAATAATTAAATTCCATTCAAATAAAAACAATCTAATTAGTATTTAGTTTACATTTTTTTCATCTATATTTGTTTACACTTTTTTCATCTATGCATCCAATACATTCATAAGATCAATAAATCAAATAACAAAGATTAACTTTTTATATTTCAACTAAAAAATTGTCAATTTTAAAACATAAAAAAAAAACCATACCATTAAAATTAATAAATCAAATAACCAAAATTAACTCTTTATATTTCAACTTAAAAAATTGTCAATTTTTAAACATAAGAAAACACATCATTAAAATTAAGAGTTGACTAAATTTTATAAAGTATAGAAATGATTAAAATTAAAAGTTGATAAAATTTATAAAGTATGAAAATGAGTAAGAGAACATGTAACATATCCATGTTACATGTGGGTGGGTGTGGTACCGTGGTGCAAAGTAATGAAATATAATTGATTAATGGTGTAAAGTGATATAATATAATTTATTAATAGTAGTTAATGATTAAAATGTGATAATTCATGGTTTGTATATAAATTTTAATTAGTTTATAATAAAATAATGAAACAAAATTTATGTAACTTAAATTGTATTCATTATGTAAATTATTTAAAATCAATTTATATTTGATGGAATATGGAATAACAAAATAATATCAATTAATTAAAAATACTTTTCAATTAATTAATATCACAATTTTAATTTTAATGTGTGTATCCATAATAAAATTATACAAATTAATATAACTGGATGAGTTCATGACTGACTTCATATTAGTTTAGGATTTACTTTAAATTTTTTGCAGAAATTCTAATGTTTAACTTAGAAAGTTTGTATTCATATTTTTTTAAATAAAAAAATTATAAATTTGTTATATTTTTATTGGCTGATAGGTTTGAAGTGTTATTGCTGACTTCACTTCTTCCATGCACTTTTATAAATGCCATAAATGTACACTCCATTTATAGTGATTACCATTCTTATCCTCAACTGGGTGGTGGTGGTGTAGGAACGACGATTCGAGATAAAAGAAGCAGCACTTATGATCTGGTAGAGCATATGCAATATCTGTATGTTCGAGTCGTCAAGGCCCGGGATCTCCCCGCCATGGACATCGGGGGGAGCTGCGTGGAGGTCAAGGTGGGGAATTACAAGGGAACGACGAAACATTTCGAGAAAACGGCCAATCCAGTATGGAATCAGGTTTTTGCCTTTTCAAAAGACCGGACCCCGGCTTCATTTTTGGAGGTTGTGGTGAAGGATAAGGATCTTGTCAAAGATGATTTTATCGGGCGGGTTGGTTTGATCTGCTGGAAGTGCCCACCAGAGTGCCGCCCGATAGTCCCCTGGCGCCTCAGTGGTATCGGCTCGAGGACAAGAAAGGCGAAGGGAAGGTGAAGGGCGAGTTAATGTTGGCTGTGTGGTTGGGCACTCAGGCGGACGAAGCGTTTTCGGAGGCATGGCACTCGGATGCGGCAGCGGTGCACTCGGATGGACTTGTGAATACTCGATCCAAGGTCTATCTTTCGCCCAAATTGTGGTATGTGAGGGTGAATGTGATCGAAGCTCAGGATTTGA